>JBBPCY010017040.1:0-15111 GCA_037974405.1 Brachyalestes nurse
TTATCCACGCAGGTTTTTTTGGGTTGGGTGGGGCGGTTCGTGGCGGGTGTTTAAAAAAAAAAAAAAAAACGATCCGCACAACACTACTGTACAGTGTACACTGAACTGCTGTCTCCTGCAGTGCTAGAAGGTAAAATACTGATGTTACCTCTATATAGACTGAACTTACGGAATTACAGTTCCAAAAAGGTGACTAAATAAGATTAAGATACCATGTAAAAGTACCATTCTTGGGCTTTAAGTGTTTTTATACACCTTTATCCACTTATTGGGTTTCTGTTATGTATCCTTCGTTTTGATTTGTATCCTTTTTACAGAGGAAATATATGTTTGAATCGCATATATTTGTAAGAATTGTATTGTAATTAATAAATGAAGGTACTTTTTTTTCACGACTTTGTCAGAAATGTCTATGCCAGGGAAGACATGAAAAAAGACAATGGTTTTCTTTTCTAACCAGATCCACTTACTGTATATATGCTGTACTCTTCTTTTTTTTCGTTACTTAGGTGTTACTTGGAACCTTAAAAAAAAAAAATCACTATTTGATTTTCAGTGAGCAATACAGTGAGGGCTTAATTATGTTTGTCATCCTCCACAATAGAGGATAAAAGGTGCATTTTGTACTTTAGATTTCTTATGTATAGTTCATACTTTTAGACCAAACCAGACAATGTTTCAGTCTGAATATAATAAGAAATTCAACTTTCATAGTTGTCAGAATTCATTACCCAGAGCAGGATTTGCAGCTTGTGGCTAGAACTAGACGTCTCAGGAAGATAGATTTCCAGGACCAGGGCTGATACCAACTGCTCTACATGGAGTGCATTTCTGCACATTGTAATTCACAATAACTCTTTATTTGCAGTTTTTTCTTAATAAAAAAAAATGTGGCCTGTGTTTAAATTATGGCACATCATTCATTTTGTTTTATTCTTTTCCAACTCTTTTTTTTTTTTTTTTTTTTAGAACTGCAGCCAAACAAAACTCCATCTAAACATAACTGTAGGCTAACTGTAGGCTAAGTTTGCATCCTGTAGAGCAGTGGTTCCCAGTGTTTTTGTTCAAGTCTCACAAAACCCACCAAGAAAGTTTCGTTGTGCATTGAAAATATAAACGTAACTAGCATTTTGCCATACCGCTTAAAAACTGCAACCTAAATATTTTATTTTGTGGTAATTTTATCCCACATGAAACAGAACATTCACTTTGGTGAGTTTGTTTTTACATTTTAATGAAAGATGACAGCCTCTGGATTGAGTGGTGTGGGTGTTCTAAATTGTACAACATTGATTTATTGTTATTTCCCTTGCTGTGTGAGATCATACCCATCTGTGAGATGTCCTGGATGAACTAGTTTGATCCACGGAGGCCCCACGTTACAGCTTACAGGACTTTAAGGATCTGCTACTAATGTCTTGGTGCCACATACAAAGACTGGTGGTCTAGTGGTTAGGGATTTGGCGCTGATCAGAAGGTCGTGGGTTTGAAACCCAGGACTGCTAGTGGCACCTTTGAGAGTCTCTTGAGCAAGGTACCACGCACACTCAGGTGCTGTGTTGATGGCTGCCCACTGCTTCACTTTGAATGGGTTAAATGCAGAGGAAGAATTTCATGGTTCACACTGTGTGCTGTGGTGTGTTCACGTATGACAGCAAATCTTGCACGAGGTATTGTGCCTCAACTAGTGAACCCATCTGTTTAAATCACACAGAAGAGCTACTGTAGCACAAACTGCCATAAACGTTAATGCTGGCTATGATAGGAAGGTGTCAAATTTGAACCATAGTTGAGTCCATGCCTTGTAGGGTCAGAGCCGTTTTGATTGCACAAGGAACAATATTAGATATTTGGTTTTTATTTTCTAGCTGATCATTGTGCATGTATATCTGTTATATATTGTGGTAGATCCACAGAGTGATTTTTTTTTTTTCTTCAAAGCTTGTCCAACATAGAATGGATCTGTTAATTGTGGAGGATATTTAAAAAAAATACGCCTGATAAATAACGGTGACAAATGTATGAATTATAGCAAGGTGTCAGTGCTGGAATCTCTTTCGTCAGCCCCTGCTGGCATTTCCTCTGCTGGTTTTAGATACTCAGTAGAAACTAATCTGCTGGTTGAGGTGTGAGGGATTGCCCACACCTGCATATTGAAAGCTCTGAGTACAGGAGATTATCTCTGTCCATTTGCATACATCTAGAAAACGGGTTATGGCTTGGGGGAGAAATGAAAAGCGCTAATTTATGGAAAGCCATACTCTCTTACTTTTCTGCTCTCCTCATCACTCCCTCACTTTGTCTCTTTCCATGACCACAAAAATCCATTATGAAACAAATACTTAACATTTTATCTGGCACACATACATACAAAAGAAAGGTCTTCTAGCAGGGGCCTACATTTTAACCTGAAAAGTTGTGCAACAAAAACCCATAGAGGCCTGGCTATGATGTTTGGATGATATTTTGTTGGGTTACTGTTGGGTTTGGGTGGAGTTGTCATGGGCTACCGTCAGGTTCGGATGGAGTTTTCATGGGCTACACTCGGACTGAGTTTTGTTGGGCTATAGTCAAATTCAGGTAGAGTTTTGTTTGGCTACAGTTCTTACAAAATGCTACAGTCAAGTTGCAGTTGTACACAAGTAGGAAGTTTCTTGGGTTGTTTTCATGTTTGAACCAGAATTTCAGCTCTAAATCCTACAAAATCCCCTACAGAATATTAAGCTCCAGAAAGCAGACACGTTAAAGGTTCTTTCAGTAGTTCTACGGAAATATTTACGGCACTGATAGCGCTTATAAGCGGTCAGTTTAGAGCTTTGGTTACTCAAGGAAGCTTTGCTGCACATATCCATACTTCTGTCTACAGTTTCGTGCCTTAATTTCTTGCTTCCACTATATTTTCATTCTTTATTGCAGGAGAATAATTCTTCCACATCAGCTAGATGGTAAAATAAAAAGTAGGTTTTTTTTGTCCTGCAATAAAGAATGAAAATGGTTTGGGCTGTAATTTGATTAAGATGGGACAAGGTTAATACCAGAAAGGTTCATTTGTATGGTTAATACCAGAAAGAATTAGGTTGGACTACAATTGTGGGACAGAATTTTCTGGGCTGGTTTTTGCTTTTCGACCTTTAATGAATTTGGGACTGTGTTTATCTGTTTGTTTTTCCGGAGACTTCAGAAGCGCTTCATTCTTCGGGCTACAGTCAGGTTTAATAGAATGTTGTTGTCAGGTAACGGTGTTCTTACAGAATTTTGTCTGGCTGCAGTAGAGTTTAAATGAAATTTTGTCAGGCTATGAGTTTTCATGGGCTATCGTCTGGTTGAGATGGAGGTTTGTTGGGTTACAGTTAGGGGTGTAACGATATATCGCGGTACGATATATCGCGATACAAAAATGTCACGATACGTATCTTCGAGTGTTGCCGATACCCTTGCGATATGACGGCAGTTTAACCATTTAAGTGCCAGGTTTTTTTTTTAACTGGATTTTGACATCAATATTCCATAAGCTTGTAGCTTAAAAGGGGTTAAAGATAGAGACTTACTGTAAATTAGAAAAATGTTGGGTATGACCCAAAGTTTATGTGGAGTATAAATGTATTATGTAATTTGCATATTATAACATCATTATAACGTTTATACAACAACAGGCTCATCAAAGCGTTTGATCCAGTCCTGATACACTTCCTGGTTTCTCAAATAAACCCAGCCACCACTATCATCGCTATTTCCAGATCCAGATTCAGATCCAGATCACCCCTGCGTCTCTCAGCTCAGAAAATAACATTCAGTTGTTGTTTTGAATACAGAGGGTTTTTTTTATTAAACCTTGAAATGTGTATTGTATGTACAACAAAAAGTTATTGAAATTGTTTAACGTTTTTGAAATAAATCTGTTATTTGAATTTCAGTTTCATTTGTAAATTTTGTTCAAAATATCGTGATACATATCGTATCATGAACCCAGTATTGAGATACGTACTGTATTGTGACCTGGACATATCGTTACACCCCTAGTTACAGTCAAATTCAGGTATAGTTTTGTTAGCCTACAGTTATGTTTAGATGGAGTTTTGTTTGGCTGCAGTTCTAAAACGGTGTTATTGGGTGACAGTCAAGTTGCAGTTGTACAACTGGATGTTCTTGGGTTGCTTTCAGGTTTGAACCAGATTTTCAGCTCTAAATCTGACTGCCTATAGCTTACACTGTAATACTGACTAGCGTTGCTTGTTTTGACCAAATGTCTAACTTTCCCAAAAATTGCTTGCTTTGAGAACATTCTCCCTAAAATGTACTTCTCACTATTGCAGCATATGCTTTTAGCGTTCCTTAGGGTATGTGCATCCTTTTTACATTGTCCACCCGTTCACCCCTGCTGAGTATGGTTGCGTTCTCTTAAGAACTGTGTGTTAATTTTTCTGGATTTTAGTTTCTTCTTGTTGCCCTGCTTCTTCGCTTTATTGCACTTATGATGGGCATTCCACAGAGATTATTCTGCTGTATGACAGTTCATTACTCATACAGCCTTAATTAGAAACAATCACAGCCTAGTAAACAGGCTGAGGAGTTTGCCTTGACATCTTTTTTGTGAGTGCATGCTGTCAATTGGTAAGCCTGCCGATATAAAGTATTATGAAGGTGTAAATTAGTTTGTATTGTCTCGACAGATGACAGTCTTTCTGTTCTTGATTTAGCAGTTGAGTTCAAGACCACTGTCTACCTGTAATATCCAATATGTCTTCTCCAGTTGCTTCACTGACTCTGGGACGTTAGCTTCCAGAATGAGATTTTTGTCACAATATCTGTAGCAGTCTCAGCGCATACACACTCATGCTTCGCAGATGGCAAGGTGTTCTTTTATTCAATTACCTCATTTTTTCCCCCTCTAAACATACTATTCATCTATTCACTTACAGCAGTTAAGCCCAATCCTTTGTGCTGAAGTTACCAGGAATATTTCAGCCAGGGCTTTTTGGATTCCAGGGACAAGCAGGAGGCGTTTAGATAACTTTTATAGTATTACCTTGCTTTATAAACAAGGCCATGGCTTGAGGGTTTGAACACACCCCTCAAGCCATTTAATTTAGGGACACATAAATTATGATACTATGGAATTGTCTACTCTTGACTTGGATTAAGTTTTAATGGGTCAAAAGTTCTAATACCTTGCAAAATAAATAATCAACTGAAAACATTCCTAAAATTTCCCAC
Source organism: Brachyalestes nurse (assembly GCA_037974405.1). Taxonomy (NCBI): domain Eukaryota; kingdom Metazoa; phylum Chordata; class Actinopteri; order Characiformes; family Alestidae; genus Brachyalestes; species Brachyalestes nurse. The sequence continues at coordinate 5,215 of JBBPCY010017040.1, forward strand.
ATGCCATGTTTTATTTTATTTCAGTCCTTTTTTCTGCTGCATGTGTCACTGAAAGCCAGTACAAATCATAATCGTTTAGGATTTTCATATATACAGCTCCTTTCCAAAAAATTAGAATATCATGGAAAAGTTCATTTATTTCCATAATTCCATTCAAAATGTTACACTTTCATAAATTATAGATTCAGGGCTTAGTTTCAAGTACTTAGTACTTAGTTGTTTATTTGGACATAATTTGGGCTTCCAGGTCATAAAACCCACTATATATATATATAGTCAACCCAAAATATAATATATAATACATAAGTCATTAATTTTACAAAGAAGGATTTGTTTTTGCCCAACTCTATCACACTTTTAAAAGCTGGGAGATAAAAATTGGTGAAAAAAGTCGCCTTGAGATGATATGATAGTGATGTTAGGGTTGCCAACCGTCCCGCATTGTCTGGGATATCCCGAAATATTGGTGATTTTGATTTGTTCCTTCCGGGGCAGGTCCAGTCCCATATTCCAATCACAGCCCCATCAGCCAGTAATAGACTACTGTAAGCACGAGGCAAAACGCATGCAAACGTTGCTATGAGATGGTTGTTGTGGTGTGTGTGTGTGCACACGGAACACTAGTGGTGAGCTCTGTGGGCGCAGCTGCAAGAAAGCAGGGCTGCCAACTCTCACGCAATGAGTGTGAGACACACGCATCTTGCATCTAGCCCTCTCCACATACCCCCCGCTCAATGCTCGGCTACACAAAGGCTTTTGGAAAAGAGAAAGTGTCCCACATTTGGGGTTGAGAAAAAGTTGGCAACTTTAAGTGATGTAGTGCTTCGGTGGTAATTGAATTCACTTTTGCAAAGCACACACATTACCCTTGTCTTGTCTAAATCCCCCTCTGGTAGTAACTTAAAGCGGAATTGTCCATTTAACAGCGTGTATTTATCTTCATTCGCTAACTTGACTGAGCAGCCTTGGCCACATGAAGTGGCTTCTTCTTCTAGGCTGGCGTTGCGTAATACTGCCCCCACTGATAGAGTGGTACTGCAATGCAGAGGGGCGTTTAATTTTCAAATTAATCGCGCGGTCAATTTATTTTAAAGCGTTATACAAAATAAATTAACGCAAATGTTAACAGCCCTAATTCAAATACTTTGAAATGGGGGACCCTTGGCAGCTGTAACAGCTTCCACTCTTCTTGGAAGAGCTTCCACAAGATTTTGGAGTTTCTGTGGGAAATTGTGCCCATTCATTCTGTAGAGCATTTATGAGGTCAGGCATTGTTGTTGGTCGAGAAGTTCTTGCTCGCAATCTCCGTTCTAGTTTATCCCAAAGGTGTTGGATGGGGTTGAGGTCAGGGCTCATTGTGGGCCAGGCAATGTCTTCCACACTGAAGTCCTACAGCCATGTCTTTGTGGAGCTTGCTTTGTGCACTTGGGCACAGTCATAAGATAAGATAAAGATCAGCAAAAACAATAGAATAATACAACAGTACAGTATAAAAAGTACACTATACAATACAAATAGTACAAACATATAAATATGGACTCGTGTATTGAAATAGATATACATATTAAGTATATAGATGTATATTTGTACAGAGTAAGAACAGAGTGTACAGAGTGGATATACATACAGATACCTATTGGAGTATACATTTGGTAGCAGCAGTTATTGACAAAAACAGTAATAGTGCACCAGAAACAGTAATAATGCACCAATAATTATTACTATACAATCTAGGAATATAAAAATAGGATAAAAAAAGATGTGCATATGTATTGTAAAAATGTATAATATACTTTTGTCCAAGTAGCGGGGAATGAAACGCCGGAGCCCATCTAAACCCTCACTTCCCCGTGGGCGGCCCCTCGAGTCTGATGTCATCACGCCACGGCCTGTGTTTGAGTCGGAAGTCGGAAGAAAGTGTTGACGTTGTGTCTGGTAGATGGATGTGGTGGATCTCGGTGGTGGATCTCGGTGGTGTTAATGTGAAGTGGCCGAGTTCGGGGTTCTCGGTGCTGTGATGTCGCTGCGCTGTGTTCTGCTGTGGACGCTCCTCTACTCTCTCACTACAGCACTCACAGCAACGACCGATGAGTCATGCACTGCATTCACCTCCTCTCAGCTTGAAACGAATGTGTCCAGAGGTTGTCAAAGCAACTAGCCAGATAAATTCAACAAATAGATCACATTTTTTGACCTAAGGGGCATTTTTACTGATGAGTTCTCATGGTCTTTCATCTAATTAGCTTTGAAACACTGGCCTTGTGGCTACATACATACATACACACACTATATTAAAAAAGGTTCACTCCCACATACTAACCTTCACCTGTTTTGTCTTTTGAGTGAGCTGCAATATAGAGAAGCAAATCAGAAAAGAGAGCATTTACATATCCGTAAATGATCAGTATAAATATAATGTAAATATTACTTTTGTTGGATCAAAATATCTAATTTCTACTTATATCTACTCTGTATGTACTTATAAACATATACTCACTGTGTACATGCATACAACGTGCCCAAGCCTACATCTAGTCTTACATTTAAATGTGCAATTTAGTCTTACTTACAGCATACATACATACATATATTTATATTCTTACTATACAAATATGCATATTTATACTCCAAGATTTGAAACTACATTTTTATACTGATTTTATACTGTACTGTACATTTTTCTTTAGACTGTACATTTGAACGCTTTATTGTATACTGTGCTGTGATATAGTATTTTATTCACAGTATTTATCCTGTGCCGTGACATTTTATTTTATTCTATTTTATTTTATTCTATTCTATTGTTTTTTCTAAATTTTGCTGCTCTTAACTGTGTACAGTCCACTTTCTGCCATGACCAAACACATTCCCCACTTGTAGGACTAATAAAGGTTTATCTTATCTTATCTAACACTCACCAGGAGCTGTGATTGTTCACTATATCGTCACCTTGCAAAAATAATCGCCTACGTCACTTTTTGCCAAAATCATCTCATGATGCTGGTCACCTATGGTAAAATTGCCTACACCGTCAGTCAATCAGGTAATATGATTCTACCACTTTAGGACAAGGACCTGCTTATTGAAATGAATAGGGTTTTTGTGTGTGTGTTTCCTGAAAAAATGAGAAAACACACACAAAAGATTATTTTAGCAAGGTGTCTATATATGTGTGTGTTATACATACATATATGTGCATATTCTCACTGATCAATCAGCCACAATTTTAAAACCACTGACAGGTGAAGCATATACCCAAAAGTTGTCCAGCCAAAGATAATGCGCACCCAAGATTCACTGATGGACATGGAGTGCATGCAAAGGCGGAGACAGTGTGATTCATTGGACAGTGTACTGCTGGGATACCCTGGGTCCTGGCATTCATGTATATGTTATTCTAACATGTACCATCTACCTATGTTTTCTTGCCGACCAAGTACACCCCTTCAAGGCAGCAGTATTCGTTAATGGCAGTGGCCTCTTTCAGTCCTGCCACACTGTAGACATTGATCAGGACTGGTTTTAGATAACTGACAGAGTTCAAGCAGTTTTGGCAGAGCAAAAGGGGGACTTGCACAGTATGGTTGATTACACACGGATGTTGTCTTGCTGTGCGATTACTTGTTGTTTATGTTTTTTTGTATTTATTTATTTATTTTTACAGTGTCACTGCATGCTGTACCCATTGCTCTTAGTGTTCTAGCCCTCAGCGGATTGATATTTGTATGGAGAAATGTGAGCCTGCTGTTGAAGGCAGAGAATAGGACTGTATGGGGTCTCGTCATTCAGTTCTTGGCTGTCGGGTTTCTGACCTGGCTGGGGAAACGTGAAAGAGAAAAACTGGAGAGAGACACTCTGGACATTCGCAGTGTGCAGGAGAAAACGCTGCTCAAAAGGCTGAGCAAAAATGCTCACACACTCTATGGAAGGCAGTACGGACTCAGCTCTATTAAAGGTAATTATCTGATTTGAAGGTGCCTTTGTCTTCTATGTGTTTTTTGTGGGCGGGATAGCTTTATGAATTGGGGGTCCATGGCCAAGGAGTACACAAGTCTAAGAGCAAAGCAAAGCATCTAAGGAATGGAGTTAAAGGTCACCACTGGACTGGCAGTAGAAATGTATTCTCTGGAATGATAAATCAAACTTCAGTATATGGTAGGGGTGTAACGGTACAGAAAGGTCACGGTTTGGTTCACACTATAGTTCTGACATCACGGTTCGGTACGGTTCACGATACAGCGAAGTTAAGTAACAAAAAGTTCTAAAGAATGAGGCTTGATTTGTTTTCATTTATTTGAAATAAACAGCAGTGTATTAACCAGTAAACACACACTCTTGCATATATTTTTAATGTATGTGTGAGGCAGCAGAAGTGTTACGCCAGTAGGTGGCACTATTGCACCACACTACGACTCGGGTTTATGATTTAATGGAGCTTTTTGGTCCCTTTGTGATGCCGTAGGATCCGCATTACTTCAATCACGTCTTCTCCGTCATACAGTGTATTCTCCATACAACATCATGTACCGAACCGTGACCCATGTACTGTGACGGTTCGGTACCAATACATGTACCGTTACAGCCCTAGTATATGGGAGTCTAATGTGGATGCATAGTGCCAATTATGTTTGTTAAAGAAGGGATAATTAGTTTTTCTATGCTAAGGCTCTCCCTCCTAATTGCAGTGAATCATAATGTCAAGTAAAAATTAAGCAAAATGTTAAAGATTTTCCCTAGAATTATGAACTTCTAACTTTTTGGCAGCAGTTTGGGAATGGCCTGTGCAGTTCTAGGATAGCTGTACCTCCGTGTGTAAAGCAACGTCCTTAAAGACGTGGTTTGACGGGCCCCCCTCTGCTTATGGCTGCCATTGACAGCCTTCCCAAAAGATCACAGGCCCTTATAGTCGTATTTTTGGACATGTAGTGAATGTCAATATTCCTCTGTCCTCTTAAGAAAATGTATTTATGTTTTCGTCTTGTATCCTAGGTGCTGAAGAATTTTGCCAGCGTCATCCAGTCACAGTGTATGATCATTATAAAGAGTTGTTGCAGAGGGTTTCTGCAGGAGAGGAGAACATTCTGATTAAAGAGAAGCCACTCATCCTTGCGATGACATCCGGGACATCTGGAAGCAGCAACATGCTCCTGAGCACCAAGGACACCAGCAGCGACTTCTTCTTACAGGTCAGAATGCAGACAAACCAGCAGAAAACACGACATCCAACACATTAGGTGTCAAGTTCAGTTTGAGCCGGGATACCCATTGGCTTTTTTCCAGTGGTGGAAAAAACAAAGTTCGCTGCCAGTCAAATAGAATTACTCACATGCAATTCGTTCAAGTCCAGTTCTCCCTTCTTGCTAGGACATCCTTAATCACATGGTTACACCAACAATATGATGAGCACAGTCTTGTCTGTGCTTCACTCTTTTCAGACTGCTCAGTGGGCTTGGAGGAGAACGCTGACTGCCAGGTCTGTTAAGTCCACAGGGAGGCTCATCCACAGAGAGTGAAGCCTCTTGAGCTTTTTTGGACTCCCAGCCACGGGTAGCTGTGGCAGCAATAGAAATCAAACCTGTGGTCTCTTTATACTTCATTTTTTCTAGTGTGGTAAACACTGTAAATACAGGAATTGTGCACTAAATGCAGAAATTGTCATAGTCAAGTTTGTTCCTTGTATAGGATGTATACTTAATTTCACTAAGAAGATAAAAAAATGTGTGATTTGAGTTGCATACAACTGTACACTAATGTTATGCAGCTGTTTTTGAGTTGTTTATCTTGTTTATCTGAGGAGAAATTGGGAGACATTCCAACAAGACAAAGCAAGAAGCCACACAGGTCATTGAGTTGTAAGATGCTGTGCACATTCCTCATCGCCATCCACAGACCCCGCATAGTGGCCGGATTTTACTTCTCCATTTTCCAATTTATCCCACAAGATCTCAGTGGGTTTTGATCGGTACATTTATAGACAAGACGAATACATCAAAAACACAGAAGTAGACTTTCAGTCCACCTGATTAGGAAAGGCAGAGAGTTAATATTGAATGCTGTGAATGCTGTGTGCCTCATGAAGAGCCTCTCGAAGCACAAGACACAGCTGACATCTTTGGCAGGGGGGTGATGGTGGTGGCTTTGAAGCACGTTAGATTGTCAGTGGTGCTCAGAGTGATATTGCATGTGTCTGAGAACATCTACCAGCTGGTCTGCACATGCTCTGAGCGCACAACCAGGAATGTTGTCTGTTCTTACAGATTACCATGGGTTGTATCAATGCGGAGTTTTCTTCCCATCAGCCATGGTTAGACAGAGCAGCTGGTCACTGAAGGACAGGGAAGACGTCCTTGCTGCTGTTGCATTTTGTAAAGTGTGTGTGGAAGTGATTCAACGCATCTGGAAGGCAGGGCTCGCTGTCCCAGGCAGGTGATGATTTCTTGTGGTTGGTGATGTCCTAAATGCCTGGCCACATGCGGCGTACATCCCCATTGTTCTGGAAGTGGCAGTGGTTTTGTTTGAGTGTGTGCACGCTTCACTGTTCTGATGTCCCAGGACGGTTTGGCCATTGCTGTTCTCAGGGTTGGCTTCTCTAATCTGAAGAAAGTGTCTCAGGTTCTAAACAGCATGCACACCTCTGCAGTCATCAATGCCTTCTTGTTGGAGAAGGTGGTGACTGTAACATCATTGATGCACTTGTTGATGTAGCCAGTCACCTCCAGGTTGGTAGAGTCACCGTTGTCCCAGTCCATGTGATCAAAGCAGTCCTGAGAAGCAGAGATGGGTTCTGGGGCTTGGCACATCTAATGAGTGGTTTGTATGCTGGAGATGTGGTCTGAGTACCCAAGGTGGGGGCGGGGTGAGCATGGTACATACCAGCGATGTTTACAAACACACAGTCCCTCATGTCAACCCTCTTGTTGCTAAATACTGTTAGAATTTAGAGAGAACTGACGACAACCATAAATAGTCCATGAAGGTGAGTGTTTTGGGGCTCAGTGATGGCTCTGTAAAGTTTGGCCAGTGTGTTATAATATGGTCTAACAAAAAACATGAAGTACAAGAAAAATGTAGAATATGAAGATTTCCCATTAAAATAATCTGGTGAATTAGTGTCTTGGTTAGAGATAAACCGAATTATTTTGACTTTTTACCTTAAAACCTTGATTAATCAAAACACCCAGCAACACTTACCTGCAGTTGTGATTGGTCACCTTGTCAAAAACACTGATTCGTTAAAAGCAATTTGTAAATTGCAGCATTCTGTGATATCAGTATTGCAGAAATCAATATCATAATGACGGTTAACAGATAATAGCTTGTGTAGCCCTGCATTGTCCTGTACATATTTATTGTGTCTGTGCTTAGACCCTGTGTGCATTTCTCTACTGTAGGGTGTGTGTGTATGTGTAGATGTCATGAGGAAAGCTTTCCCAGGCTCAGTAGACCTCCTAAGGACCCTGAAGCTTTTCTACTCACCCACAGTACGGCTTTCTGAGGGAGGAATACCAATTGGACCGAACTCCTCCACCCCCTCCTACTCCAGACACATGCTTCACTTCTATACCACTCCAGCACCTGCATTCCAGGTAGGGAAACAGACACAGGAATACCTTGAAGAATGATCGTGTCAGAATTCCCCAATGCACCATTTTGCTTAAAGGGCCCATATCGTGGAAAAGTGTATTTTCTTCATTTTTTGAAATAAGAGAAATAACATTTCACAACATAGCAGTCACTCCCCAGCCCATAGAGTCCATATATGGTAGCTAAATAGCAAAAACAGCCTGCATGTAACCAGAAAAACGGTGACTCTATGAACATAAATTTACATAAATCTTCCTATTTGGCTATCAGCAGTTTAACTCCGACCGTTCACATTAAAGTTAATTTTAGTATTTTAGCCTTGGCTCTTTTTTAAATAAGACACAATCCAGGGCTGTCAGTCAGCACAGAGATCATTATCAGTCTTAAAGGCACAGGTACAAAAACAGAATGTTTAATTGTAAAACATAAATTGAAGTTAATTGATAATGTGTAAAATGGTCCCCCAGGGAGGAATGTGGGAGGAAAAAAAATTTAGCCATTATGTTCTGATGTGTGGATCCTTTGGAAGACTGCAGTGATCCAGTTGTTTCCTGACATCCAGAAGCATCCCTGATCCCCTCTTGTTCAACTCTGTTGTCAGTAGAACCAAAAATCCACACCACTATTGGAATTAGCAGAGCTAGGATGAATGAATGGTCATACGTCTGCATATGTCTTATATCTTATGAACTACTTCATAATGGTCTGTTTTAGTTTGCATATTTTCAGTGCTCTGGATTGTGGTGTGAATGGTACACATTTTTAACTATATTTATGTATCATATAAAATTCTTTATTTGAAATAGTGAGGACATTTTTTTCATTTCATGACATGGCCCCCTACCTCTGAACCTTTTGGTTTTTCTAAATCTGGCCACGTTAACGATTGGCCAAGGAGAACAGTTACAGCCAGCAGGATGGCAATGCTGTCCTAGTCCATGCTATTAAATCATCAGAGAGTATGTGCTGGATTAGTAATCCTAAAGTCCTCACTTCCCATAATCTTTGCATATCCAGTAGCTTTCTAGTCTGTGCATGCAAAACCAAAAGTATAGATATGTATCTAAAATTTGGACATGATATATTTGAAGAGAATTTAATCTCATTAGCCAGGAAAGGGAAATCAAATGGACAAGAGAATGACTGCAAGCATGTGGCTAAAGTAACTCAAGACTGGTTTCTAAAACAGGTGAAGGTGCTTGCATGCCTAAGTCCATTTTATAATTTGAATCTTGTTAGAAAAACATGGAGTTTTTAATTGTGAGCCCATTAGTGGGAGCTTTGTAACCTTGAGTGATTGAAGATGGTTTGCAGAGAGCAATGGGCCAGGCAAAAGATTGCTTACCGTAAATGTCTCAGACAATGTTTACAACAAAGTTCTACCTTTTTAACCTTCGTTTTTGCAAATTAATACATTTGTTTTTGTTTGTTCACAAACACAAAAGAACATCTGAATACTTGTTTCCCCTCAGTGATATGCATTTGTTGGTTCATTAGGTGCTGAATGAGAGGGACGCATTATATCTTCATCTACTGTTTGCCCTGAAGGACCGCCATGTTGGTGTTATAGAATCCAACTTCTGCTCAACTGTCTTCTACGCCTTCAGAGCCTTGGAGGTAAGTGCACCTCAAAACAATCAACGTAGGACTGTGGTGAGAAATGACAGATCTAGGATGGACAAGTTTACTTGGTTTGGTATTGAACTTCCAACCAAGATAGATGTGTTGCTTAAAATCAGCCCATTCTGTTAGCGAGTAATAGTTGGTATTGAAAATCTTCTTCTTCTTCTTTCGGCTGCTCCTGGTTAGGGGTTGCCACAGCGTATCAACTATCTCCACTTCCTTCATTCCTCTACATTTTCCTCTCTCACACAAACTGCCTGCATGTCCTCCCTCACCCAAATCCTTAAACCTTCTACTAGACCTTCCTCTTCTCTTCTTCCCTGCAGCTCAATCCTCCGTATCCTTCTCCCAACACATTCAGTCTCTCCTCAGCATCCTCCTTCAAACACACTCAGTCTCTCCTCAACATCCTCCTCCCACCACACTCAGTCTCTCCTCACATCCTCCTCCCAACACACTCAGAGTCTCTCCTCAGCATCTTCCTCACAACACACTCAGTCTCTCCTCAGCATCCTCCTCCCAACACACTCAGAGTCTCTCCTCAGCATCTTCCTCACAACACACTCAGTCTCTCCTCAGCATCTTCCTCACAACACACTCAGTCTCTCCTCAGCATCCTCCTCCCACCACACTCAGTCTCTCCTCAACATCCTCCTCCCAACACACTCAGTCTCTCCTCAACATCCTCCT
>JBBPCY010017105.1:0-15106 GCA_037974405.1 Brachyalestes nurse
CTAACATTATAGATACGCATGACTCATTCCAAAAAATTTTTCCCAGGATTGATTTGAAGGACCCCTAGTGGTCACCAATACATATGATTGTTGAAGAATGCATATCATGCTGAGAAAATCCTTTTGACTTTTATATATTTTATTTATATGTTCCCTGTTCTGTGTTAAAGGATGTTATATGTAATGTGATATTTGATTGGAAGACACATCTAATACAGATTACATCAATTTCTTGTGTGTGCCAGTCAAAAGGTGCAGGTAACAGGCACCAACTTTTTCATTGAGGCTTTGTTTACTCTTTTTATATCCCATTATCTAGCAGCCACATGAGATGGTGCTGTAAATATGAGGATAATGATGGAATATGATATAATCCATAACCTATTAAGCAGATCAAATTAATAGTCAATTTAAAGGTGTCAGACATTTATGGTAGTGACAGGTAAAACACTGTACTGACAAGAATGCTTTTGAAGCAGGTCTGTATTTGGTCCAACACAACAAGAGCTTTACTAGTGAGTAAGAGGGGCAGATGTCACTGAACCCCATGTGACTGGTGAAGAGTAAGCCTGTGATTCTAGTTTGGCTCCTCCCACATGAGGTGACAGGATTAGAGGAATAATTTGAGCCTGATTAGTATTTCGCTGGACTGTGCAAAATGTCACAAGGGAGGAAATCTTAAACATGCAAGTAGATTCTGACATACTGCTGTAAGTAAACTGGCATTTTTTTAAAACTTAAACTTACAATATTATTTTATCTGCTTTTGATCTTTCTGTAAATACCCACATAATTCCTTAAACGCCCCCATAAATTGTAGCACTGCGGTTATCTCTGCTGCATATGTAGAAAACAAATGTGCTCTGTTTGTTTAAATTTAACCTCGGGTTTTATCTTTTTGTTGGGCTTTTCAGTTTTTGAGTTGATTTTATTTTCACTCAACATGGTGGTGTGATTTGTGGCATAGCACTTTTCCTCAGCTTGTTAGTTACTCATGTGGGAAGGCTGTCACACACCTCCTCATTTCAGCAATTTGGCCACTGGGCCTAGATATTCCATCAAAACTGACACCTTGAAACTTTTGGTTTGCTTTATTCTGTGTGTTGTTTATACATATGGGGTAAGCTGAGTCTCATCACAAGAGCACGTGGGTGTTGAAAAGGGGTCAGTGTGAGCAAAAATGGGACAGCATAATGGTCTCAGACTGGTCTTTAGGAGCTTACTGAGACTGAACATATGCGTCTGTGGGAACAGCACACTAACTTTAACTATAATGGTGGCTGTCCCCTAAATAAGGCACCTGCTGTTGTGACTAGGTTTATTACCAGCATAGTGGTCAGAGGGCAGAGGGTCAGGTAATGTGGCCAGATGACACAGACAGGCACTTTATCTGTGCTGCACATTGTTTTTCGCATTGGAACAGTACTGGAGTATGATGGCCTATTTTGGCTGTTATGAACTTACACACTGAGAAATTAAACTATCTATGTGATGTTGCAAAGACATAACACTTAAGTATATTATATAGTAATGGTCAACTTTAATAGGTATTATATTTGTTTCCAAAACAAAAGAGTTTTGATTTTCAGCCAAATACATAAAATATCACTGTACAATGTCCCATTCCGTTCATCATTTATTCCAATTTTAAAGAATGATACTAACATGCTATTAAACAAATATTCATTTATATTTTGTTTTGAGTCGCTTAAAGGTGGTTTAAATCATTACAGCCAGATGTTGGTCATTATATGGATATGCAGAACATCTTTCAGGGGTGAACGAAATGAAACAGGGCTGTAAGTAGTTAGCTCTGTTCACAGATTTATTTTTTCTAAATAGGTGAAATGTTGTTGAATGTTGAATGTTGAAATTGTACGGTTAAAGAACACAGTTTAATTCCTGACTTCTAGGTGCACTCCAACAATTGGTAAATTCAATCAGTGGCACAGCAAACTGAATTTAATAAAGGTCTGATTAGCTGAACTAGAAAATGGATGATAACTGTATGCCACAGAATAAAGAGAAATCAAGCGAGTCACCCGTGTAGCGTGGAGGATAAACCCAATTACATTGTAGCATGAGAGAGTAGACAGTCCATGCCCTTTGATCTGAACGCTTCCTAAGAGTAAAGGAATCAGCGTGAGTACTCTTCAGTAGAGATGGCTCGATACCACTTTTTTATGTCAGATACTGATATTGTAAATTTGGATATCTGCCGATCCGATACAAATCTGATACTCAAGTCTTTTTTTTAAAGAGTAAGCAAAAAAAATGCTTTTAAAAAATGTCCGGATATATTTTGCATACCTTATCACAAATACAGAAAACATAACTATGATATAATAAGGGCATACCATGTGCACAGAGAACATTGTATAGTAAGATGTCTCCTATGGGATTACGCCCCGCGATTACAACTGGCTGTTACTTTGCAGGGGGCTGGACTGCCTGCTGTGATATACCCTATAAAGACATTTTATTAGAGAAATTTAGTGAAAAATGCAGCAACAAAAAGAAAAAGTCATCTGGAATAAGATGACAGACTTCCGTTCACAGTGTAAATCCCGCTGTCATCAGGGATGTTGTCGTGGTTCAAAAAAGATTTGAAGTATTGTGGTGACCTTAGTTATTGGGTTTTATTTGTTAAAAATGTGAATTGTTTGTTGTTCTGTTCTTTTGTACTTGTATTATTTGTGTTGAGATTGGGGTTAGATAGAGTACAGAAGGGGCGTGAGAGTGTGTGTGTGTGTGTGTGTGTGTGTGTGTGCGTGCGTGTGTGCGTGCATGTGGTTGGAGAGAGAGAGAGAGAAGTTACTAATTAAGGTTTTTAGCAGTAGAGTTGTGGCAGCATCTTGATTGTTACAGAGAACTTTAATAAAAGAAACTGTTTGAGCTCAGTCAGTCCCGTGTCTGTTTAACTGGTGGGTCACTACAATGTATAGTATTTTGTTTCTCGCAGGTTTAGTACGATCCCTGAAAACTCTCCTGTCTTACATCTGTCTCCAACAATTCATCAGCAAACCACAAATTATGAACCATCTCTTTCTGTAACTCCGGATCTCCTGGGACTATTATGGCAAACGGGTCTTTGAAAAGCTCTCATCGAGCCCTACCTGACTGTGAAGTTTCACAGAGATTGGTGGTTGCCCCGCCTAGAAAAGCTGCAGCACGTTCCGTGGAGGACAAATGTATTGGGACACTCGGGCGAGGCTAAAACAGTTTGGCTTTTCCAAACTGCTGACATGTTGGCAAGTCTCACACACAAAAGAAACTCTTATCACGTGACGCATCTTCTCGCGTTATGCACGTCGCAAATCACATTATGCCACATTTTTTATCGGATCGGATTACGTCTTTTTTAGTCTTTCTTGATTTCCGATCCAGTAATTTACGTCAGGATCGGACCGATACTGATCTAGAATATCGGATCGGCTCATCTCTACTCTTCAGTGTCTTGAAGAGCTGGTCTGGCAGGGTGAGCAATGACCATTCCCAATGACAAATTCCATTCCTTGGTCTTCTATACAATGTGACGCGCTCATTTTCGGTTCCTCTTACCGACCGGGCACCCAGGACCGCTCCTTGGGGCCGTAGCCCTCCCAGTCCACAAGGTATTGGGTGCCCTGACCCCTCTGACGTGAGTCCAAGATGCGACGGATAGTATAAACAGGACCACTGTCCACAATCCAGGGGGGAGGGGGTACAGGATCTTGAGGGGACATTGGAAAATAGATGACTGGTTTGAACTGGGAATTGTGAAACACAGGGTGGATCCAGAGCACTGCAGGCAGCTGGAACCAGAAGGTGACAGGGTTAATCAGATGCAATGAAACAGGGTGAGCTTCTTGGACTTGGTGCACAAGTGAATGTTTAGTAGATATCGAAACCCTGTCACCAACATGGAATACACTACTGGCAGTGATGTTGAATACTGTACCACTCGTTGGCCTGCTGGATGGCAGTGCAGGCCTGCGTCCAGAGCTGCCGGCACTGGCGGACCAACTGTTGGGTTGATGGTACATCAACCTCTGGCTCTGGGGGTTGTGAAAAAGCTCAGCCCAGATGAGTTAGCAGGCCCAGGAGCACTGCCGATCAGCCACAAAGCATCTCAAGAAGCACTTCAACTGTTGGTTGACCCACTCTGTCTGACCGTTAGTCTGGGGGTGGTATCCAGAAGATAGACTGCACATTGAATCGATCAGACAGCAGAAGTGACAGCAGAAGCCCGGCAAGTTCGTCTTTCATTCGCGAAGACAACCCCTTATAGAACAAGGTCCAAAGTGCCGGGTATGCCCAGGTTGTCTGCACAGCCAAAGTTCGAAATTTCATTCGCATAGTGGCTCACGGACTGGTCCCCTTAACACAGGTGATATAACTTCAAGTCAGTCTCCACCTCGCTGTCTTGTTGTTGGAAGGTTGCCCTGAGTTGGTGGATAAATTCAGGATACTAATGGGCCATATACATATCCGCCCTCAGGGCTGTGATGGCTCACTTAGCTGCCTGTCTAGTGAGGAGGGAGATCAGAAGTCCAATTTGACTCCAGTCGGTGGTGTACCTGGAGGGCTGGAACATGTTCAATTTTGTTAAGAACATGTCACACTTCCCATCCCCACCATCCCACTTATCAGGCAATGAAAATTTGGATTCTGAAGAAGTTGCAGAAGGAGAAAGGGGAGAAGAATGGGCTGCAGCCTCAAAGGATTCATGAAGAGCCTGCTGCAGAGCCACCACATCCGGAGCCCATCAGTTATGGCTGCCTTGTGTCATGGTGTCAACGCTAGGCTCAGTCATTTTGCCACAGAATAGAGAGAAACCAAGCGAGTCACCCATGTAGCGTGGAGGATAAACCCAATTGTGGAATAACACAAGACCGTACGTAGTCCACACACTTTGATCTGAGAACGCTCCCTAATAGAGTAGAGATTCCCACCGGAATCGTTCTCACTCACACACAGAGAGAGGTAAACAGTGTGAGTAATCACGTTCTTGAAGAGCAGGTCTGGCAGGGTAAATGGTGAAGACTCAGTGACCACCTCCGTTTCTTGGTCCTTTATACCATGTGATGTGCTCATTTCCGGTTCCTCTTGCGTGTCACGTTACGCATGTGTGTGAGACTGTACTGTAAAAGAAGAGATTTGGAAAGGACATTATATCACAATGTATCATTTGTATTCATGGTAATGTTACTGTTAATGTTAATGTTTTTGAACAAATAAATCCTTACTACCCGAATAGTTTTTCATCTTATATATGGATATGCAGAATGTCTTTCAAGGGTGAATTAAATGAAACAGGGCTGTAAGTGTCCACAGATCCAGTAAGATGACACTGGAATGACTGTAACTCTAATGTGTCATCTGCTATAGGTTTGATTTAAAGAGAAGATGGTGCTCTCCCTGGTGCTCTCCTCAGCTCAACATGTTCAATCTGATGAGCAACTGCTGCAGCTGGGTCTCCAAACTCCAGCAGCCCCTGAGGTACAGGTCAACAGATCAGACTCCTAAAGAACTCAAGAGTTTTAATTTTAGTGGACTTTTTCTAACTTTTTAATAAAACAGCTTGATGTCATTCACACTATAGTCCATACAGTTTTTTGATGTCACTAGAACCATGTATCTGTAAGTTTATTAAGCATGAATGAAAGAAAGAAACAAAAAAAGTTAGACTGATAGTGTGCACCTTTTATGTTTCTTCAGGAAAATTACAGTGCTTGTCCTTGGTCTTGACAAAGCTGGAAAAACTTCATGTGTCAGAGGGATGTTGAGAGGTAAGCATCTTGTACATTACAACATTAAATTGATAATTTACCCATTTAGAACAAATATAAAGCTAAAGTTATTTTCTATATTGCCATTTGTCTAGCTCCCATGGGAGAAGTGGGCCCTACCCATGGATGTGTTCGTAAAGAAGTGAGGGTGGAGAACTTCCTGGTGAGCCTGCTGGACATGGGTGGAGGTCCTGAGGTTCGTAGCTCGTGGAGAGAATATTACGGTGAGGTCCATGGAATCATCTTTGTGGTGGACTCCAGTGACAGACAGAGGATAAAAGAAGTCAAAGAGCTCCTGACAGACATGCTGAAGCACCCCAGAGTTGCAGGAAAGCCTCTATTAGTGTAAGCAATCATTATTTATTTGTTTAAAAGCCATTGTTTGACTACTCAAAATTGCTGATTTAAGGGTCAGTATCCAACACTTGTTTTGTGAGTGTTTTGTAGCTTATTTTCTATCATTTCTTCAAGAAAATTAGGAAAATTCATGATATGGGCTTTTTAAAGATCAGTGGTTAAATCTTACAGTAGAACTTATTTCTGTTCACAGATTAGCCAATAAACAGGACAAAATGAATGCCTTTCTGGGAAGTGAACTGATCGAGGTTCTGGCCCTGGAGAAGCTGGTTAATCAGAGCCGGTCTCTGTGCCACATAGTGAGTAGAGCTCTATGTTATATAAAAATCTGAGGTCTGTATTGGTGTTGCATATGGAGCCATTTAGTTTAGCTGCATTAATAACTACATGAATGGGTGTCTGAATAATAAATATTTTGTCCCATGAAGGAGCCGTGCTCAGCCCTAATAGATCTGCGCAGGTGGTCAGACAGAAAGACACTGCGTGGCCTCAGGTGGCTCCTGCGGGCTGTGTGCCTGGACTACCCAGAACTGTGTGCCCGGATTGTCAGAGATGGAAAAAGACCACTTGGACCAGAGGAGAAAGAGAGAAGAGGGAAAGTAGAGAAAAGCCGGAAGAAAAACAAAGATGAAAGGTATGGGTTTCTTTTGTCCACATGCTCAGTGCAATGTGAAGCTGGTTTATTATTATCTATCTTGTAAGCATATGGCTGTTATTATTAGCATAATTATAATGAAAAACATTTGTATCTGCAGAATAAGAGCCAGCAAAACAGATATACATCAAGTACAGGACCTTCTGGAAACAGAAAGGAAAAGTGTGAATTCTCTGCATCCAATCAGAGACATTCTTAATAAGGTATTGTAATTGTTGTGCAGTACTATGCGAATGTCAGCCATGAAAAACGTTTAAAACTATCTCAGCTGGAAATGTGTTTCTTCCACTATATAATGGTAAACAATTGGTAAATTCAATCAGTGGCACAGCAGATTGAATTTATATAAATGTCTGATTAGCTGAACTAGGAAACAAATGGCAACTGTTCCGTAAAAGTAGAGGTTTGGAAAGGTTCATGTATTTTTCGTTTGTATTTATGTTAATGTTAATGTTTTTGAAAAAATAAATGCTTACTGGCCAGTTAAATAGCATTATGTCTTAAAACTTTTGCACAGTACTGTATCTGTTTATATCAGAGATGAACTGTATCATAAGTGAGAATTGAAACATTAACATTTTAATAAAAGGCACATTTTCAGCCACTGCTTATGCAAGACACCCCTGAATCTAATAAAGATTTTTGTGAATTGTTTATACTGGTTTGTGTATGTGTGTCTCTGTGTGTTTGTGTGTGTATGTATCTTTTTTTGTAACCAAATTTCTCTGTGCAATCTGATTCTAGGATAATTCTTTTACAAAGAAACTAAAGAAAAAGAAGAAAGTGAAAGTGAAAATGAAAAAGAGAAGTGTTAAAAAGGAAGGCAACAATGAGGACGACGTGGAAGGACAGGAGGAAGAGGAAGCAGAAGGAAACGAGGGAGAGCAGGACCAAAATGGTCAAAAAGAGAAAGCCAACAGTGCCCTTTTGCCACAGAGACATGGGAAGCTGAAACGGAAGGTAAAGGTGAAGGAGGAGACAATGGATCATGTAGACTTGCTGGAAAATGATGACACCAGACCCACTAAAGGTATTCTGTCTAGTTGTAAATAAGTAAAGTAGATTATTAGCATGATGGCAAAACTTCATTGGGTGACATTCTTATCCCAGGAAAAGGAGAAAAGAAGAAAAAGAAAAAAATGGTGAAAGGAAAAAAGAAGAACAAGATAAATACAGAAAGGATACCAGCTGCTTATACACAGCCAGCTGATCTGTCTGCCACTTTCGGTGAGTCTCTCTTGACCCTCAGGGCCTGGGATAAAAGGCTAATGCTGTCTGATCAGGGCTGCTCATGGGGCGAAATCTAGAGTTCAAAATAAGACCATGAGGCAAACAATGATATAGTCCTGGGTGGGCAGCCCTGATCTAGATCTTCAGTGGATGCAATTATTTAATTTGCCTGTTTCCTGATAGATCTTTACAGAAAAGCAATTTTGGCTCTGAAAGCCCGACAGGATCAGGATTTGGTGCCAGAGCAGTGAGATGTCTGGACTGTTGGGACAGTGTGAGATGACACAGAATAAAGACGCCTGCAGAATCTTGGGTAGCTTATGTCACACCATCCCAGCCCATTACCCAGCTGCTTTCACCCTCTAAAAGATTAATTACATCATAAACATTCATCTGACTAAATGGATTCTTATGTCTATGAAATCTTGTATTGGACAGACACTCTTCATCATGGACTCAAAAGAGGGATATATAGGCATTTTGAACCAGGACCAGTAAAACCAGTGTACACTGATGAGCCAAATTATTGGATACCCTTTGTATTTTGTCCGTCTGTAGTCTATAGTCTTCTGTTTCTCCCCTTTTTATCTCATTCATCAGTGGTCAGGATGCCCACAGGATCACCAGTGAGCAGGTATTTTTTGGGTGGTGGATTATTTTCAGCACAGCTGTGACACTGACACGGCTGTGGCATGTTTGTGTGTGTGTGTGCTGCACAGACCAGATCACATAGCAGTGCTACTGGAGTTTTAAACACCATCCACTCTATCCACTCTTTTGGCCCACCTTGCAGATGTAAATGTATTGATGATAGTTCATCTGTTGCTGCAGTTTAAGATAATCATCCACTCTTTTTGAGATCCACTCTGTGCAGCAAACATTAGAGTTTTTCACTACTATATCAGTGTCACTACTTTCTTGAGTACGATTCACCACCCAAATAACCTGCTCACTGGTGGTCCTGTGGGGTCCTGACCATTAAAAATGATAGATAACAAATTACTCAGAGTCACAGATGGCATATGGTATGTAATTGTAAACTACAATGGGCACCTATATGGTGGGTGGATCTGATAAAATGTGCAATGAAAGTATATACAACATAGGGATGCATAATGAAGTGGCTCATCATTGTGTGCAGACTGTTATATCAGTTGTATATTAGCAGACATTTATGTACTACCAGTGGTTACTATTTGTATAATTTGGTATAGGGAACCTCACGCTGAGCAATTTTAATATAGGACTATTGTAATGTAACAACTGTGAACATAACTTTTTCAATGAGCAAAAATGTTTTTGTTTATCATTCATTTTGATATTTGTATGATGAATACTGAGTACAATGAAGTACTGAGTTTTGTAGTTGGTAAAGTGGAAAACATTGTGTGATGGGATATTCAGAGCATGCATTCCCTGATTTGATTTTTCCATTGTAATTGTGTGCCATTATTAAGCCTGTATTTGTTTTCGTTTTTCACAACTATAGTGTAAAGAAAACACTTTGAGCAATGTAATTTCACTTAATTTAAATAAACTTTGATGAAATATTTGTTTTACTGAAGTGTTACTTAATTGAAATAGTAACTCCAGTAAAAGTAGTTAGGATACATTACAATGAACTGCTCTGTGCACTGTGCTGAGCAACATAATAGTCTTTAATGCACTGCAAATTGTGGTAAAACTCAGTGTTTATCATCCTGACTTCCCTCTCCCAAAAATGTCTCAAATTGTCAACAAAGTTTGGCCGTTCATGACAGTTACATGGAGTAACAGTGCAGAGCCTCTTTCTGTAGTATAAAAACCTTGAAGAACACGGGATCCTGTAACACTCTTCCACAAGGAACATTTTCAGTTCCTTGATGTTCCTTGGCTACTAACTTATGGATCTCCCTCTTCTTCCCTCTTCTTATAACGATGAAGTTAACACTCTGACGATATTAGAAATAGCAGTAACTAAAGGAACATTTAAAGAATGAATAATGTTTCATTATAATTTATATATACTGTGTGTGTACAATACAGGCCATTCAGGCCCTACTGTCATGCCTTTCCTCTTCCTTTGCTCTCCCAAAACCATAAATGCGGACCTCAGGATCACTGCATAATCTTATTAACAGACAAGTCGTTTCTTTATATAGTACATTGTCATACGCAAAAAGGTGTGAATAAGTCTTGTTTGGACTCAAAGTCTCTTACTTTAGCAATATTTTAACATGCCAAAATGCTGACTTTGTTACAGCTTTATTGTGATCACCGCTACTGCAAAACTGAGGTCTCCATCTTTTTTTTACATGAAGGCACTGAGAACTGATCCTCACTCTTTATTTCCAAACAAGATAATCTCCGTTTTGTCTTTATTTAATTGGAGAAAGCTGTGATGCTTCCAGTTATGTACAGAGAGAATAAAAAAACTGCCAGCCATACACGTGGAGTTCTGAAGGATATTTAGACCAATTCCAACATTTCCCCGGCTCATTAAAATGAATTTGATTGTGTCTATAATACGCCCCCTGGAGGCGGCTCTAGAGAACTGTAACGGGATGGCATTTCGCCATGTTTTAATTTTCACTCCCATCCCCCCTCAGCATCTTCAGCAGGACACCGAAGAGAGGGGAGACGCGGATGGTAGTCGGAACTGGGACTTTTAGACTGTCCTGACCGAAAATGGCCTCGCCCAGGACGGTAACCATCGTTGCTCTTTCTTTCGCGCTCGGCCTCTTCTTTGTTTTCATGGGGACAATTAAACTGACGCCGAGACTGAGTAAAGATGCCTACAGTGAAATGGTGAGTGCGTGTGGTTTTTGGGGGATTCAAAAGAAACACACCGCTGTACCTGGAAAACGGGCTTTGTCCCGGCGGCGAACACGCTCAATGCGGAATTATTTTATAAATCTTTCAGGATATGATGCAGTGTTGTCTCTTGAAGGAGCATTTTTATATGTCGTACAGATTTGTTGGTGATTTATGATAATTTTCATTCATCTTTTTCACTGCCTGGCCGGGATGGCCGTGATAATACCACTAACGCTAAAAGCCTGCCCCAGAGAGATGCCCGACTCTTTTGCACGGGGAACGAGGGGGATGTATTTAGATTCACCTGCAGCTGAATTGTGGACCGTTTCAATACAGCTCTGACACCTGATCCGGTGTGAAAACAAATAAACGATAATAAACTCCGCAGCATTTTTTCGATTAGAGCAATGTTGTGCAATGCTGTCTTTTAACACTATCCTACAGCTAGACCCTTCAGTGTGGCGACCCCCAGAGTCAGCTTGTCATTTATCGAGTTCCATATTTGCTTCTAAATACCGAGGTGTTGTTTTATTGAAGTCTGGCTGTGCCCCCATCCCCCCCACGTAACCATGTATGGCCACGCTGCTTTGTAGCAATGGCGGCGCTTTCGAGCACATTCTGTGGTGCACCTGCTGATGCAGAGCAGATTTGTGCCTTATAACAGAGCTGTAGAAATATTTAAGACTAAAATTTCTTTGTTTAGAACTAGCTAACATGTTGGAGGCCTGTTGAAATCCCAATTGCTGCACAGAAAGGTCATACAAGAAAAACAGACGCTATAAAGTATTATAGAGCGTATGTTAATGTGGAATCTAATCTATTTAAACAGCCTGTTTTGAATTCATTAGAGGATGATATCAGAAACATGTCCGTCTCAGGCGATATTTGCTTGAAAGCATGTAATCTGCTTTCGTAATATTAAAAGTTTAGAGATTCTTGATATTTGATGGTGCATTAATTGCAGTCTGGAAGAGCAGAATGTTAAGGTGATGATATAATACTTTTCTACATGCTCTTGTATTTGTTCATCTTTAAGCCTTTAGATATAGATATTATAATTTTCTGATGCAGCGAGATGTTGTCAAAACCTATGCATTTTATAAATGTTTATGTATCGGCATCAGCAGATACATACTTGGAAAAAATATCAGATATCAGACTCCGGCAATGGTTTCCAGACCAGTGCATCTCTAGAATTAACTGTTCTTGTAATGTCAAGACCACCAACCTATGTACATATATCTGCCTGTTTGGCCTGCAGCAGGTTAGCCCCATTCATTCATGTTATAAAGTGTGTTTCAGCCTGGACTGCATTTTAAAAATCCAGAATACTTAGCCAGAATAAAAGTCAGAATACTTAGCCAGAATAAAAGCCAGAAGCCAGTCTTAGCTTAGATCATTTACACATTTCAGTCTTAAAAGCACAGTAAGAAAAAAGCTGGTTTAATTCTTATGGCTAAAAATGTTTTTGGTACGTCATTTCACAAATTTCATTGTCACACGAACTTCAAGGTAAAAACACTGTATCTGATTGGGAATCAGTACTAGTATTGCTAAAACCATTTGTTTCCAGCTATAAATAGCATTTTATTGTCTTTATTGTTGCATAACATACAGTGGTGTGTTACAGGTTTTACTGTTTAACTCAGTTTCTGTTTTCTTTTTTTCCAGAAAAGAGCATATAAGAGTTACGCGAAGGCCCTGCCAGGGTTGAAGAAGATGGGCATAACTTCTGTGCTCCTCCGAAAAATCATTGGTACTCTTGAGGTGGGATGTGGAGTGGTTCTGACACTCGTACCTGGAAAACCAAAGGATGTAGCCAACTTCTTGCTGCTCCTGGTCATGCTTGCTGTGCTCTTCTTCCATCAACTGGTTGGAGATCCTCTGAAACGCTATGCCCATGCCCTGGTCTTTGGTATTCTCCTGACCTGCCGACTGCTGATCGCACGCCAGAGTGAGGATCGGCCCGAGAGAGAGGAAAGAAGAGAGGAGCAGATCAATGCCCAAGAAAAGAATAAAGTCAAAGTTTCTTAGCTCCTTTGCTTCTGACTGCAGTATCTGCACAAAGAGACGTGAACGTTTTCTGATTAGCAGATAAGGTGATGGGGGTGGGGGAGGACAGTAGTCACAAAACATGGTTTCCATTCTTGATCTACACACAAGCGGTTCAGCAGTATGGTTACAAGCCTTCTGTTTAAAAACTTAAACACTAACCTTGTCAATAACATATCTCCATTGTAGGAGCTGCTGATGGCAAATCAGACTCATTGCTTTTGCCCTCCTGTCATTTTTTTCAGCTTATTATTTAACGGCTACTTGTGAAATATTTGAAAACATGACACTGTATTATCAGCTTTAAATGCTGATAGTTACTGATCACTGATTAGTTTTCAGCACCTTAGGCTGATAATTCATGAACTGTAAAGTCTCATCAAAAAGTACCGTTTAGAAAAATGATTTTTGTTACAGAATGGAATGTCATATAGTGGAATACATATTGTCACACTATTCAAGGTTATACAAAAAAGTAAAAGTTCTTTCATTTCTGTTACTTCCTTTCATACAATATCATACAGTAAACTGCCTCTGTAGTCCATCAGACTATTTCAGTGCATGATAATCCAGTGGTTACAATTCAGGTTAAACTACTAAATAATGAAAATGTAATCCTGTTTGTTCATCTTCCCATATGTTTTGTGTAAACGATCGGCAGTTTTGGCTTTTTTTTTTAATGTTTTATTATTGATGAGGTGGTTTCACCAGTCCTTCCTGTTTTTCTTTTACCACATTTTATTTATTAGTTGTCACCTGTAGAAGATATCCAATAAAAATATCCTGGCCCTCTTTAGCACTTTATTTATTATGCATTTCATTGATCATCTGGCAATTGATGTTGACCATTTATGAGTGAAATGGAATTTTATTTCTAAAATAATTCTTTTAGAGGTTTACAGGTCAGGAGACTAGGTCAATAAACATTTTAAAAACAGAGACCTCTGCCAAATTATATTAATAACGCTTTGACTATATCAGTGAAATAAGAAAAATTCCAGCTTTGTTTATTAAATTAGTTCCTGCGTTTAACATCATAATCTGTACATTCATGTTCACATAGCAGTTGCCCCGGGTACACAGAGATGTAGGCCTAACTGTTTGACTAGAACAACATCTCTGCTCACTGCAGAACATGTTTGATTCTGACTTAGTAAAGTTTAGGTGATTATGGCTCAAATTTGAGGAAGTGAAGTAGAAAAACTGGTGTTGGACACAAAGGTGAATTTAAACTTGTGTGATTTGGCTATGTAACAATAGTAATAATACATTTTATTTATAGAGCACTTTTGAAGGTACTCAAAGACGCTTTACATAGAATTGGAGATAGAATAAAGTAAAAAAAATTGCAACACATGAATGGATCAGATGAAATGCATGTGGGTGAGAGAGCATTGGTTAGAGGCTATAATTAGATTTGAGGAGATGGGTTTTGAGAAGAGACTTGAAAGTTGGCAGGTCTGTACATTGTCTGATGGGTTGCAGTAGGGAGTTCCAGAGGGAAGGCTGGGTCACCCCAGGTTCGGTGCTTTGTCCTGGCAGGTGGATGTAGAAGGTTGGCATCTGTGGAGCAAAGGTTACGAGAAGGAGTGTGGTGGTGTAGTTCCGAAAGGTAGGAGGGGCCTGGTTATGGAGGGCTTTGACGGTGAGGAGAAGAATTAATGTATCCTGCTTAATGTTAGCTCAGCTAGAAGGTTATTGCATTTCAATTGAACTGGGAAGTGGGAAATCTCAGCCCATGATTTCCAATTCAGAAAGCCAGCCTCCTAAATCCTGACCTCAAAATCAGAGATGGCTGCTCTGTGCGCAATTGTAGTAAATACCTCAGTGGTGCCGCTAGGGGTCCTAGGATTTGAACGTACAGCCTTATGATTGTGGGAATCGCAACTCCCTAACCACTAGGTCACCAGCCGCAGATGAGTACTCAGTATCCAGTATTGTTAGTATCTTGTGTGTGCATCATCAACTGGTCTTTCTGACTTGTTAAACGATGTCAGCTCGGGTGAGAGAAAATTCCCAGAATGTAGCATCTAAACGGTCCCCCACGCCACTGTGCAGGTTCAGAATGGGAATGAGAATCAGAAAACATAATTGATTCCGAAGGAAGTTGCTTATGTAATGAATGTGAAGAAACAAGAACAATATAAAATATAAAATATTGTCTAAAACCGCCCGGCATTTTTAAAGTACCTCAGGATACTACTTTCTCTGCCTCAGCTTTTTGACAGTGAGTGTTAGCCAGAGA
>JBBPCY010017115.1:0-15106 GCA_037974405.1 Brachyalestes nurse
GCGGTATTTAAGTGTTTATTGGTTTATAATTTTGTGGTAAAGAAAAGGTGTCTCCAAACAAAATGGCGCCTCAGAATCTCTCCTCTCCTTCACCGCAAATGAATCGCGAAACGAACCGAATCGTGAGTTAAAAATCGCGAAACGAACTGAATCGTTGGTTTGGTGTGTCGTTACAGCCCTAATATATATATATATATATGCTTTTCACATTTATATGAATAGGCAACTTAGATTTTTCTTACAAAAAGATCCCACAGCATGATTTCTTCAACTTTTATTTCAAGGTTATGGAAAGCTTTGACAGCAGGAAGTTAGAAACTTGAGCAATCGGTGAACTGTTCTATCAAACCAGGAAACCACTTTTTTCCACTTTGCTAAATGTTTTACTCAAACTCACAACAGCAAAGCTCAACTCTGAAATGAACATGAAAAAGTAGAGGCCCTAGTGATGATCCACAGTGGAGCATCATCACAGCGGCCGCGTTACAAATCATTACCCTGACCCTGTCTTGGGCCACGTTAGGTTCATTTTCACATGCGGACATTTAAAATGCATGTTAAACAAGACTGCTCCCACACCCAACCGGACTACAAATATTTAGATCATGGCTAAAAATATTGAAAGCCTTTTAATGGGAATTATGTTCTTCAGTTTTACTGTTTTAAAACCTATGTCTGCAAGTTTTCCATCATCCCTCCCCTGATTTGCCATCCAGCTTTGGTCAACAGGTCTCTAACAAGGTTATGGATCAAATCCAACAGGCTTAATTAAAAAGTAAATTGAATGAAAATGTTTGGTTAATGGCAAGTCAAGGTAGTGTTCCAGCAGCAACCAGTGTTATAAAGACTGGCCAGAGAAGGCCTCACCTTGGTTAGAATTATAGAAAAAATGTTTGAGATTGTTTGCTCAGTAGCACCACGTGGGGGCCAAAACCTTGCTGGACATTTAGAATATCAGCACATCTAAAATGGAACGAAAACAAAGAAAAACAAGTGCTTTTGAGATACTGATGTCAAAGACATGGATGACAGTATGAGGCCACTGTCAATATCTGGACAAAATATTGGAAAATACAAGCTGCCATTTACACTGTGTCAAAGTCTTAAGACAAATGGAACAAATGGTTCAAAATGACTTAAAAGTCATATAGAAAGCTGAGAAGGTGCTTTTGGTGATATGAGGTTTTGTTCTGATTAAAGTAACTGGTTAAATTAACTAGTACCAAATTTCCAATTTTTCTTCACAATATGAACTGCAGCCATCTTCACTTATGAAGGCTTGAAGATGTGTAACCTGACCTCAGTAAACAGCTGCTTTATGACTAACAGCTTCCTCCCTGAAAACGTCAGAGATCTGCTAAATATTATAGAACACCACAGCAACCAGAAGTATTAGTAATGAAGGACAAAGTTTTATGAGGGGTAATTTCAAAACCCCTGTAAATTCTGGAGTTACGCACAACAGTGTTCCTTCCTCAGAAGTTTCTGAACTGTGGTGAAATATAGAAGTACTCTTCTCATGCATGTTTATGTTCCTCTATTGCAGCAAATGCTCCCACACCCAACAGGACTTTGGCTTAAAATATTTAGATCATGGCTAAAAATATTGAAAGCCTTTTACTGGGTATTGTGTTGTTATTTCTGCAGGTTTTCCTTCATCCGTATCATGATTTACCGTCCAGCTTTGGTCAACAGGTCTCTAAAAAGGTTGTGGACCAAATTAAACATGGCGAACGAACTGATCACGCCAGTGTGTCTCTATTCTTTAGATGGAAACATGAAAATACGGAAGTACTCTTTCTCTTTCTGTTCCTCATGCATGTTTATGTTCTTCGATTGCTAAAAATAGTGTTTTTTGTACTAATAAAAGGTATTCTATTATTTGCATGTATGTGTGTGTATGAGAAACCCTCAGATCATTCTAGGTTTGATCTGATGAGATCATTTATATTCATTAGAACCTTACATGCAGGTGTTACAGGACTAATCTTATATTATCATGCTTTGCTTCAAATTCTTGAAATGCCTAACAGAAAATGGTCCAAACAGTTTGTATTTTTCTTTGGTATCTACTCAGAAAAAGCTAAGTGGGAACTCTCATTGGTTACACATTCAAGAGCTGCACTGAAGACCTAGATTATCAGACTGACAGACCTCAAGTCAATCGACAGACGTAATTATTTGAGGATTTATTTAATATAAAAAACCCAAAACACTCACCAGAACTTCTAAATGCTTCACTGGCTTAATAAGTAAGATAAGACCTTCATAAGTGGGTTTGTGCATTTCTGTATGGAGCATAGTCAATTCATATTGAGCATTTTTCTTTCTACAGATTTTTATTTAGACTTTATATTATATTTGACTGTGTTTTACAAGCTTTAGATTTATGTGCCTATTCTAGTGCCAAGTGCTAAAACACTGCTAGATGAGCACAGAGGAATTATTATAACTTGGTGTCGTTTCCCGTGTTATTTAGAACAAATATATACATTGTTCTTTGATTTTTATGTCCCAAATTTAAGACCTACTTCTAACAGGCATGGTTTGACCTGAAGTTAGAGAAAAGAAAGAAGGACTCAAATCATACACAATGTTTAACAAGACATATGAATAAATTAAGTTTATTATCAACATGCAGGACAAGAAAGCTTTTCCTAGTACTACAAAAACTGCATCTAAAACACAATATAACAAAAAAACAAAGATGCTGGCGTTACAAATGCAGGCAAGGCAATTTCATTATGTACAATATCTCATTATCTACACTACAGTGCATTTACAGCAACAGTAAATGAAAGGGTCATTTATGTACAGACATCTACAGGCTGGAGGGATGGTTACCTCCTGAATACAGTTTGGCAGTGCTATAGCAAGACAGTGACAAGTCATACTCTTTCAGTTGGGGCAATTAGAGCTCATACATCAAGGCCATAAGTCATTCTAAAGGTATGTTTGTGTATTGGTGGATTCTGACGGTCCTCATAAACTTGAAACTGTTTGAATGACCACAAGACATGTACACTGAAACTGCTGACGAACTCATAAATACAAGTGGTGAGTCCTGACAAGGCTCATGTAAACATATTTTACCAATCATGTGATTCCAAACACCGCAGTTTTTAAACCAGCGCAACATGCTTGGAAGAGAACGCTAACAGACTAGCCACTCTACCCCTCCGGCAGCTCTCTAATGGGTACTTAACATTCTGTAAAATGGTACGGCAATAGAAGAAGTGCACGTTTTACAGTGTTGATCGACGGTCACACGTAAAAAATACAAATAAAAAACCTCTAATTATAAAGATGAAATATATCTGCTGGGATCCTAATTTACCATTAACTTGCACTGTCAGCAGTTAGAATGTGTCCTGTGCTAAATGTTCTAACGGCACGCTTTAATGGAAAGTAGTCAGCGGCACAACCATGTTACGCTACGCACTGAAGGGTAAACTGCTAGTTAGTTACTTATTCATGGACAGTGGTAGTCCAGGATTATCGCTGAGAACAACTGGTGTATGTCAGTGTTTAGCCACACAGTGAGATGTTACTGCAGGGGAAATCACAATAAGTGGTCAATTAGCTCCTAATGCCTACTTCAGGCACTTCATGTAAAATGTGTGAAAATATTGGTGAAGAGCTCATTAAAACCTGGGTTTAAAGAACATTAATTCTCAAAGAAACTCAGTTTGCACTGTATGCCATTACATAGTCAAATTAGCAGTGGCACATTAACGCCTGCAGTGTTTACTTGATCTCTGATTTACGTGAGTCATATAAGATTTTATTTAACATGATGAGAATTAATTCAGCATTAGCTGTGTACACGGTCGTACCCAGTCTAGGCTATGCACCCTCAAGAGGCACAGTTCTTTAGCAGCACGAGACCACAGGAGATTAAAATCATGAGGGAAGTGTAATAAGGTGCATGGCGTCTTTCAGTGACATGCCCATCCCAGGACATCGGCAGCAGCAGCAGGAGGGTGTCTCAGCCAAAGACTTCCATTCAGTTCTGAGGTATAAGTGCCCAGAGTGAGCACTAAAGAGAAAAAACAGAATGAGAAAGGTACTCAAGCCTCTCTTTCCAAATGAAACAAACGGTTTTATGTTTTATAGGAAGTCTTCTAGCAAGCTTGGTCAAATGCAGAGAAGTTGCCAAAACATTTAGGAATGCTTTGGGCATACACAGAGTTTCCAGTTTATTCTGTACACCATCAACTGCAGTGTGTGGTGTAGATCCAGCAGGTCAGCATTTCTAACATCTGCTGGCGTTCTGCTGACCACTGGAATCATCTTAGTGACTCTGAACATGACATGCCTAGCGCGCCGGTTCTAGCATCTCCTAAATGCCTGTCAGGGCTTTCCAGAGGGAAATGGCATGAAACCAGCAACCCTTTGGATGAAAATAGTCAGTGGAATTGGGGTTCAAGGGAAAATGCCGGGCCAGTCATGTCCAAATTCAGCACTAGCATGCAGCTCCATCTCAGAATGCACCATTCATTGGTCTTTTCTCAAACAGTCTCCACCACCTCAAGAAGATGACAGGTGACGATGTCAGCAAAGAACAAGAAAATGTGTCTCCAGTTGGAACTAATTGATAATGACAGAAAGCATCAAAATGGGGCTGCTGAGAGTAAACAAAACCATAGCCTGGGTGGAAGAATCCAGGTTACTTTTGCTTCATGCTAATGGATGGATATGGCAGCCATCATCCTGTTAAATGTCAGCAGTACAGTGTGGTGGTGTGGGGAATGTTTTACACACATTATGGCCCCTGGGAGCCACTGAAGAAAGCATGAAAGCATAAATGGTGCATCTCAACTTCTTTTGCTGAAGTTTATCCAAACTCTGATGGTATTTCCAGCATTAAAATGCACCATGTCACAAGGCACATAGTCACCAATGGCTTCCAGGAAAATGGCAGTAAGTTTTGGGCTGCACAGTCCCTAAAACATAAAATTAAGGTTACATTGCACTCTGCAAGAGTTCCACCTCCACCAGGGTCCATCAAACACTGAGGAAACCGCTGCAGGTGAAAAATTCATGTTATGGGCTAGAAATACAAAATACAGTGATTTATTGGATGTAGGTGATCCCACATGTAACATCCATAATTAGACAGTAGTCATGACCTTCAGTGAGCCTGATCTGAAACGCATGATCTTCCTTTTCAAAGCATGTGAGGCTTTGATCTTGACCACTGCACTGGGAGTATTCTGGGAGGAAGAGGGCAAACGTGGAGGCAGTTGCTGAGGCCAGACGAGGCCCCCGCTCTCATCTGAGTCACTGGACAAAGAGCTGGACCTCGGAGAGCAAGTCTCGCTCAGGCTAGAGTCAGAACCGTCAGCTTGGGTAGCTCCAGCATTTTTCCCATTCCTCAAATGCTGGCCCTGCTCTGTGTGCGGAGTGCAGACCTGTGGGGACGTGTGAAAAGGTAGGCTTGTGTATCTGAGCCTAGGCTCCTCCCCTCTGAGTGCTGGCTCCTCCTCCTCTTGGCTCAGGTCTGCTGAGGAGCTCCAGAGCCGCTGACAGGACACATACTCTTCATCTACCCTGTCCCGTCCCACAGTGTAGTACCTATGTTCTGGTTGACCAGTCCACTCTTGGGAAGGGAAACTCCTTTCAGAATGAGATCGGCTTGCTGTCTTGCTGCACCTCTCTGCATCTAAACCCCACCTTTCCTCCGATTGCATTCTGTGTGATCGAGGTGCCCAGTCTTGTTCGGTGGCCTCGGAGGTTAAGGGAGGAGACACATGGGAATAGATGTAACGTGCTGATGTCACAGGATAACCCCGTTGGTGATGGAGTGAGTCAACATCACTAGCACTGGTACAAGGTTCCATAACTCTATATTGCTCCACCTCCAAGGAGGGTTCTTCACATACTAAAGAGGATGGCCCAACCTCGGCTTCCAAAAGGGGCATGTAGAACCCTTCCTGTGACTCCTCTCCACCATCTTCCTCCTCACTGACGGCCGCCCATTCCTGCCATTCTGAGTGCCCAGATGTCGGGTCACAATAGTTGGGTGCGCTTGTTGGATAAGCATGTAGGTCTTGCCAGAGGTTTGAGGTACAACTGAGGCCTGGGGAGGTGGTAGCAGGTGTGTTGAGGGAACAGCGCTGCAGAAGGCCTAAGATATAAGCCTCCACACGCATAGCTTGCTCAATGTCCTCGGCTGTGGGGCCCTCGTCCACTTCCTCAACAGTCTCCTGCTCAACCTCCCCAGGCAAGTCCTCATCTACCATCACAGTGGGATCCAGATCCTCTTCCACAGTTGGGCTCATCTCATACCCATTCACAGGCTCCCCATTCTCCACGTGACCTTCGGACCATACAGCTCCATCTTCATCACCATCTTCCTCCTCCTCATCCTCTTCCTCCTCGGTTCCCTCTGCGATGCCTTCTAGAGGGGGGTATGGAGCAGAGAATGAACGTGGCAGGACAGCACGAGGGGTGGGTTCCCTTTGACTCTCCCAGTCCAGCATGTAGGCATCTGAGTGAAAAGAAAGCAAGTCTTGCATCAATATGTAAATGTAATTATCCCATTAGAAATCTAACCACTGTACTTCTCACAAGCCTGATCACCGTATGTCACTTTTAATGTACCATGTTTTGCTCAACTACCTTTTCTAGTGAGAACATTTGCTTCTTTAGTTTTGCACTGGAAATGCTCATGTAACAAACAAGTAATGGAAGCTCATATAACTTCGGTGAATATTGTTAAAATGGTGTAAATCATTACACACGTGCTTAAAAGCCTGATGGGTTGTTAAGTAATCCCAGATGGACTTGGCTATGTGGTTTCAGACCTATTATCATTTTATCTAGACTGGACAAAAGTACAGACAAAATTAAGGTTACCACTTGTAATTTTACAGGAAACCTACGGACATTGTACATTTGATTTTTTCCTCAAAACAGTAAGTTGGTAAGTGCCTTTCAGAAATGTCAGTATAAAAGGGAAAGGCTGGACTGACCCACTGATCTGGGTCTGTGACTGGAGAAGGAGAGACTGGGCGAGGAGCTTGAGCGGCTTGGAGTGGACTGAGTCTCACTCTGCTCGTAAAAACCTGAGGACACACACACACACACACACACACACACACACACACACACACACACACACACACACACACACACGCAAAGAAGCAGTTACTCATACACTATTACACAATTACACAGGGGACAATGATAAGAAGTTAAAGGCTGAAACTGAAAAGGCTGCCCTTTTATTTATAGTTCTCTCCATTGGGGATAAAATCTATTAGCTGCAGATTAAGTAGTGAATCAGAAGTAATTAACTTTAAATGAGACTTTCTGATGTAATGCCTGATCACACAGGGCACCCTGTGATGACAAAGCCATGAGGAAAAAGTGACTAAAGCTGGATATGTCAGAACATTAATCTTCTTAAATATGTTAAGTCAAATTAAGCCACATGATAAAAGACTTATTTCCTTTCAACAGAAATATCCATTGTTTGCATATCTTGCCAGAGCTAAAGGCACAAACTGAACAGTAGTTCACTGTTTCAGCCTCTAGAGGGAGTACCGGAGCTGCATGGACTGTCCAGGTCCTCCTCTAGATTCTGGTCACACACTTCCAGGCCCAGCTCGCCGAACTGCTGCAGGACCTGCATCAGACCACTGGGGGCATCCTGGAGACGATTCTGCAAAATAAAAAGATGGTTAGAGCAGCGTTCCTGGCCCTGTGAAGCTTTTAGAGCCGTTCTGATCGAACTGATGAGCTCATTAACAGCCCCTGAGTAATCCTGCCCCGCCTGAACACCCACTCCTCCCAGCGAGGGGCTGTTAAAGAGCGCAGCAGCTGGACAGCAGTCCGGGGCTGTTCATGGATTTGATTCAGAATGCACAGTAAATTCCAATTCACTTCCTGGAATTAGAATTGGAATTAGAATTGCATGCAGGTGAAGGAAAGTGGAATTGAAATTTAATTTAATTGAAATGTTAGGAAACAGAACAGAATTTGAATAAATACCACAAAATTCCACTTGACTTGAGGTGTTAAATAGTCTACAGTGAATCACATAAATCATAAAAATGAAATATAGAAGAAAGAATATTGTACGTTTTATACATTAAACGTGTAGATTTCACATATCACTCTGATTGGCTCATATGCCCGTGTCCTTATGCACATTAATGTCCCTAACAAGACAACTGCGTTTCCCAGAGTTCCATGCAAGGTGGAGTTTGTGACCTCTAAGAATAAATGAAAGCCAATTTGGACACATGTTGTATTTTTCACATTAAAAATACTGGTTTAACAGGACATTCAGATGACCAGTGTCAGTCATCATTTACCAGTTCTATGTTTTATTTACTATTTTTCCTGCATAACTTGGTGTTTGTAAGGCCCTGTGATTACAGTTCCTGTGTATATTACAACATCTAATCCCAAGTACAGGCTCAGAAATGCAGCAGAATTTCTCTGAACTGAATTCCACTTCCTGACACTCCAGTTTAATTCCAGTTTAGTTTCCTGTGGTCATTGTCGAATTCCAGTTCCATTTTCATTCCTGAACTGACTCCAGGTCTGCTGGACAGGGTGTGTTAAGACAGGGAGGAGCAGGGTAAGATGTCTCTAGGACCAGGGTGGAGAAATACTAGGTTAGATCCAGGAAAACACTGGAATGTGCACAGAAGTGAGTCTTCAGGGTTGGGAGACTGTTCCTAATCCCAGTCCTTGGACGTTCTTCTCTCCAGTTTGGTGTTTTCCCAGCTCTACTACACCTGATTCACTTCAGCCAATAATCAAAAGTATAACGAGTTGAATGAGGTGGTTTTGATGATAATCCTAACTCAAAATGTTTTACTATTGGCTGAACCGAATGAGAAGTGTTAGAGCTGAGAAAACACCAAACCGGAGAGAAGAACGTCCGAAGACTGGAACCAGGGCCCTCTTTGTTTACCAACTCTAACACATTTTATTTAGAGGTAATAATCAAAAGTTGTATGAGTTGAATTATGTGGCCACAGCCCGTTTTCCTAATGGTTTTCCTAATGGTAATCCTAATTTCTGTTAATTACCGGCTATTGGGTTTCATTAGGAATAATCAGACTCTCTCAGTTCACCTTCAACCCCTGCAGCATCACAGCATTCCCCAAACCTTCCCTTTAACTCCAGTGGCTGTAGAAGCCAGCACCCCATGTTCTTCAGTGTGATTATGTTTCCTTACATCCACTGCAGCAACAGCCCAGAGACAGGAAACAACTGGTATTGATGCTAATGGAAATGATCTATGGTGATGCCATAGTGGTGATGCTGAACTCTCTCTTTAAACAGAAACAGCAGGGTGGGCATCAACCTGGGCACCGAACACAGAAACACGCGCAATCATTCCCTCTCACTCACACATGATCGCTATTGACTTGAAGGAAATCGCTCCTGACAGACTGAAGATGGATCCCACAGTGACGACTACCAGCTCCTGGTCTCATTCTGGTCTTCTTCATCAGAAAGATAATCTAACGTTGCCACACAACCTCATAAGGCAATGCATAATTTATAGCCCATCCCATGCAATCCAAAGTTTGGTAATTAGTGGAAATCGTTTGCCTGGAAGGAACAGCAATATTGGAAGTGATGACAAAAAGGACTCCAGCACTGAATCATTCATGCTCTTCCTCGACAGAGTGCTGCTGCAGCCATAAATCACAGGCAGCGGCCGAACGACACGTCAGCGCCACAGAAAGGCGGATCAGTACATAAATATTTTGAGGAGCGAGAGGACGACGTTGCGTAAGTGTGTTTGTGTGTTTTTGGCCGTTCATGCGTGCTCCTGAATTCTGTTACGTAAGCTTAGAGCAAAAGCATCCAACTGGAGCATCAATAATTTAAAGCAAGTGAGGATTCTCCTGAGGAAACTGCCCTCATTTAAACCACACACGCGGTGGAGCACACACACACACACACACACACACACACACACACACATCGGTTCTGCTATATTTGTGGCAGATTTCCAGTGATGCCTAAACCTAACCCAACCTAATCTTAACCTCAGGAACCAAAAGGGAAGCTTAAGTTTTCCTAAAAATGAATGATGTGCCCTCTTCTACAGATCTGCCAGTTTTTGACCTTCATAAGGACATTTAGTCCTCATAAAGAGATAAATACACACACACACACACACACACACACACACAAATCCAGCGAGCACTCTCTTCTCAGCTCGTCACAAAAACTGAAGGCAGCAGTTAAAGGCAGAACGGTTTTGCTGGATTTCAGGAGGCCTCATGTTACCGACTGCCCACGAAAGCGCCATACAGGCCCAGATCAGCTGGCACAAACAGCTCTGCTGCCTCTCCTCGCCTTGAGTCATCGCACACTAACGGCTGGAATCATTTTTACATGAGTGGACCCTTAACTGTCACTAACACCCACGCTCCGTTTTTGTCCCGTACAAAAGGCTCGTTGTTACAAAAGGATTTTTTTCTGACGGGGGACATTCAGAGTGAGTCTTCAGAACAGGCAAGTGACACCGCGCTCCGAAAACTGAGCGAAACATCGCTGAACTTTAATTAACAAAACAGCTTTAATGCTCATATGTAACCATGGCAACGTGTTAAAGTTACTGATGGCAGAGCTTGGAGGAGGGAGACAGACGGGGCGAGAGACTCCAGCGGTCCAGTGCCTTCATCACTCTCATCATTAAACAGATTCTAAACAATTAAAGGCTAATATGGTGCTGTGGAAATGCAATTCAGTCAAAGTAATTACTTTTCTCCCCAAGGCCACTTCACTAGGTTCACTATCTAAACTCCTCCCATCATACAGAGGTGCTTCGAACTTAAAAACTGCAGAACATCCGTCAGCCCTCTTTACTCCCTTATCTACGTTCAGGACCCCCATAGAACCACCAGGTATTGTTTAAGCTGCGGGATATTCTCAGGACAACCTGACCTGGTAACGGCATGTTTGTGTGTGAGTGTGTGTGTGTGTGTGTGTGTGTGTGTGTGTGAATGAGTGTGTGTTTGTGTTTTGTGTGTGTGTCTGTGTGAGTGTGTGTTTGTGTGTGAGTGTGTGTGTCTGTGTGAGTGTCTATGCGAGTATGACACACTCATACACACACTCATACTCATACTCGCACAGACACACACACACACACACACACACACAAGAAGAGCCGAGTGCGTAAGTCTCCTCCTGCTGGTACATAGAGTCTCCACCGACAAAACTCCTACAGTGCCTCCTCGCGGCCACACGTGGTAACTGGGCCCCTGCGGACCCAGGCTGAACTGTAGGGGATCTTGGAGCAGCAGTGGGCCCCAGAGATGCGGTGTTCAGGCCCACCATGGGGTGGACACGTCCTGACGCCAGCCAACCACCGTCCCAACTATGGGTAAATAACCCCACTGCTTTGTGGGCTAGCCTAGTTAGGCACAGCTAAGGGAGCACACCCCGACAGAAAAGCAGAAGACCTCAACAGCGGATGATGATGGCTGACCTGTGGGGAGCATCACAACGGCTGGAAAGGTGGATGAAGGCTGCAGCAGAGATGGGTCCCCAGTCGTCTTGGATTCCATGCTACTGGATCCTGCCCCAGACCTGCCAGGGATTGAGTGGTGGCTGTCTGTGCACCAGTCTCCCCACGTTAAACAATGCACAAGCGTCCTCCACAAAAGGGATCAATTTACCATTCAGGATCAAAGTCCTATGGCGATCAGCAAATGGCCACGGGGACAGGTTTGTGTAATCTGGAAGCCCCTAGTCACGAGCTCGCACATTAGGCAGTGGGTGCCAGATACAGTCGCTGGGCTCTTGGACCAAGGTAAAAAAGTCCTTCGGCAGCTGCACCCATGACTGAGCAGCCCTATTTAGGATCCACTCTGCTCAC
The DNA here is from genome assembly GCA_037974405.1 of Brachyalestes nurse. Classification (NCBI taxonomy): domain Eukaryota; kingdom Metazoa; phylum Chordata; class Actinopteri; order Characiformes; family Alestidae; genus Brachyalestes; species Brachyalestes nurse. The sequence continues at coordinate 11,861 of JBBPCY010017115.1, forward strand.
CCCACATGGGGAAGGGGCTAGAAAAGGTGCCCTAAAAATAGCTTGCCTTACACCACCTGACTGGATTACCACATCCAGAGGGAGCACCATACTGCGGTTGGAAAGAAAAAATAATCAACTTTGGAGCCTGGAATGTGCGCTCACTGATGGACTGCACCTCCAGTGATAGACCAGAGAGACAATCGGCCATCATCGCTAGAGAACTACATAGATGCCGAAAAGACATAGCAGCCCTCTCAGTTGACGAAGGGCAACTGAGAGAGGAGAAGGGAGGCTACACTTTCTTCTGGAAGGGAAAACACAGTGATGAGCCTCGGATCCATGGGGTTGGATTTGCCATAAAGAACCAGCTTGTCAGCCACCTCTCACCTCTCTGAGCCTCCCGTGGGGATCTGCGAGCGCCTTATGACCATCCGTCTGGCTCTGACCAACAACAAGATGGTGACTGTAATGAGCGCTTATGCTCCCACCTTAGACTCTGATGTGGAAGAAAAAGAGGCCTTCTATGCCTGCCTAGACCAAATCCTGTCTAAAATCCCCAGAGAGGACAAGATCATCCTCCTCGGAGACTTCAATGCCAGGGTTGGCCGGGATCAACATCTCTGGAAAAGCACTATTGGCAAGGAGGGCTTAGAGAACATAAACTCTAATGGAGTGCTGCTTCTAAACAAATGCACTCAACCATAATCACCAACACTCTGTTTCGGCAGAAAAACAAACTCAAGGTATCTTGGGGACACCCCTGCTCCAAGCAATGGCATCTCATTGACTATGTCATTGTAAGAGCTAGTGATCGCCACAATGTGACTATCGCAAGGGCTATGATCAACTCTGACAACTGCTGGACAGACCATCGCCTCATCCGATCCACAATGTCCATCAAGGAAAACAAGGAGGATTCAAAAGAAGCAGGCCCAACGAATGCTGAATCTTGATAGCCTAAACGACACTGCCAACTCGAGGACTGCCTTGGGGAAAGTCTTCAGCAAGAATACCCTGATAACATCGAAGAGCACTGGGGCCTTCTGAAATCCACCATCCTTAAGCAAGGCCAAAAGGGCAGCTCACTCCGAGGCTAAGGCTGAAGTTCAGAGATGGGTGAGAGAGCTAAAGAACATCTGGTGGACTGAAAAGGCTCTAGAACTCCAGAGACTTGCAGACTCTGGCGACACAAGGGGATTTTTCAGTGCCACAAAAGCTGTTTACAGCCCCAGCCACCACGGCTCCCCTGCGCTCAAAGGATGAAATAAGCATTTTCAAGAGCTTGTGACAGCTCAGCTGCATCAGAAATCGTTAGCCGGATCCCCCAAAAACCCATCAGAGAAGACCTGGGGGAACCTCCCACCAAAACTGAGGTTGTTAACTCCATTAGGAGTTTAAAGAACAACAAGCTTGTCGGTCCTGATGGGATCCCCTCATAAATCTTAAAGGAAGGAGGACCAAAGCTCTGGCACCACATCCATCAGCTGCTTCTCAAGGTCTGGAAAAGAGAGGAGCCCCCTTCAGAATTCTGGCATGCCCAGATTGTCACCATATTCAAGAAGGGGGACAAAGCTGAATGTGGAAACTACAGGGGCATCTCACTCCTGTCAACAACAGGCAAAGTCCTTACTCGCGTCCTTGCCTGCCGCCAGCTTCCACTGTCTGAGGAATTACTCCCGGAATCACAATGTGGTTTCCGCCCATCCAGAGGAACAATAGACATGATCTTCACTGCCCGCCAGCTACAAGAAAAATGTCGTGAACAAAGGCTGTCTCTGTACATGGCCTTCAAAAATCTGATGAAGGCCTTTGACTCTGTTGACCGTCAGGCTCTATGGAGCATACTTTCAAGGTTTGGATGCCATGATAAATAGATCCGTATACTAAGTCTTCTGCACAACGGCATGTCAGCCACAGTGCTCAGCAAAGGCGGCTCTGAATCTGAGCCTTTCTCGGTAGAGACAGGAGTTAAACAGGGCTGCAGCATTGCACCCACTCTGTCACCTTTATTGCAGCCATACACCACCTTATTGGCCAAGAACTGCCACATGGAATCCCGATCCTCTATAGAACAGATGGCAGGCTGTTCAAACTTAACAGGCTCAAAGCCAAGAGTAAAATCAGAAACACCACTATCATGGAACTTCAATATGCAGATGATAATGCCATTGTATCACACTCCCCAGAATAACTCTAGGGCATTCTAAATGTATTTGACTAGGCATACAGAGTCCTGGGTCTGGCCTTAAACATCAAGAAGACACAGGTCCTGTTCCAACCGTCGCCCAACCAGCCTTTAACCCAGCCCACCATTAAAGTTCACAATACTACACTGGAAAATGTGGATCATTTCCCCTACCTTGGCAGCCTGCTCTCCTCCAAAACTGATGTAGACTCTGAGGTTAACCATTGCCTGAGCTGTGCCAGTGGAGCCTATGACAGACTCAGAACAAGAGTCTTCGACGACAGAGACCTGAGAGCCCAAACAAAACTCCTGGTCTATAAAGCTGTAGTCCTCCCCTCCCTGCTGTATGGAGCAGAAACATGGACCACGTACAGCAGACACAATTCCATCAAAGGTCCCTGCGAAAAATCTTAAAGATCAACTGGGAGGACAAACGCACCAACATCAGCATTCTGGAGGAGGCAAATATACCCAGTATAACAACCACCATAATGCAGCACCAACTCTGCTGGACAGGCCATGTCATCCCATGCCCAATAACCGTCTACCTAAGCAGATTTTGTACTCCCAGCTAAAAGAAGGACAGTGAGCCCCCAGTAAACAAATGATGCAGAGGTGCAGTAACATGGTCAGCACTGGGGCTGATTATGAGTTTAGGTGCACCTACTAGTAATATACACATATATACATATAAATAAACAAGGTGCCAAACAGGAAATAAAGAAATATGTACAGCTGAATAAATAAATTTAATTCCTGAATACAAATGTCACGCTGAACATATGAATATAATTACATATAAATGTAATTCTGCACATGCTTTCATCACTCCCTTCATTAAACAGGTTCTTGAGTGGCTGAACAATTAAATACACCATCGAACTCAAGAGAAATAAATTCAGTCCTGATGAGCTCAGATGCGGCCTTTAGCTCCAGCCTCTGCCCCCTGGTTCCCCTGGAGACTTTAGTTCTTATCCATAATTAATCTTCATGCGTTGTCGCTAGGGCTGGGCCGATAAACGATATCATATCGAATCGCGATTTATTTTATTTTAATAACGATGATAAGCTCTAGACAT
>JBBPCY010017136.1:0-15101 GCA_037974405.1 Brachyalestes nurse
TTTCTAATTTACAGTAAGTCTCTATCTTTAATCCCTTTTAAGCCACAAGCTTTTGAAATATTGATGTCAAAATCCAGTATTTCTTAAAAAAAAACCTGGCGCTCAAAGGGTTAATTCACTGTACAACTCATTATGCAATTAATGACATAACTGTGTTTAAATAGTATAGCAAATCAATACCCAGATAACACCATATTATTAATTCAACATTCAATGATCATTGAAACTAAAACAAGTTTTGGTCAGTTTCAATATTGAACATTCAATGGTAACAAAACCTTAATTCAACACTGATATATGGTGACTTTTACAACATTGAAAATAAGATGCCGAATCAACATTGCTATTACTGAAAATATCCAACATTGAAAGCACCATTCCCAAACAAGCACTGAAACAATGTTGAATCCTTCCACAAATGCTTGATTTGTCAATGTTGAATAGATGGCCCTCTCAACAAGCAAGATCAATGCTGGATCAACACTGAAGATCTTCTGATATGAAATCAATGTCATTTCAACGGATGTGTGCTATCTGGGTAGTAACTGTCAAATTCTATGGGTTAATATTTATCCTACCTGTAATATTAGAGTAATGATATGTTGTTAAGCCTGGAGAACCAGGATCGCCTGGGAATCCCTGTTACACATTCACAAACACAGTATTAGTGACATCACTTACATACACCATAGTGATATAACAACAGGATCTAAACTGAGATAATGTTAAGGTGAAAGGGAAAAAACAACCTTTAGTCCTTGTTTGCCAATTAGACCAGGGAGGCCAGGGCTACCCTGTTCGCCCTGTTAACACAAATAGAATGGGAACTCATTATAACTTCTTGCACGAAGACACACACACACACACACACACACACACACACAAATGAACACACAGACGATGCGCTGTACCTGAAGTCCTTGGTAGCCGGCAACTCCAGGACGGCCAAAAAAACCCTTTGAACAAGTTAAAATGTAATGAGTAAAAATCAGACAGTATGTAAATATAGAAACAACTGCTACACTACTTAAATGCTACAGTTATTGAAACATTTTAAACGATAAACCAGTGGTGCCAGAATATATTCTTTGCATAAGCCAGTGCTAGCTTCCTGATGGCCTCATGATGTTTTGATGTTTAATTGGTGTGGATAATAAAGGTCCAGACTCACTCTCTGTCCAGGGAATCCAACAATGCCTTTCTCCCCTTTTTCTGCAGGAGATCCATCAGTTCCCTGCCAATTTGACACAAAACTAAACAATAATGTCCACTCTCATTGAATAGTATTTTGCATAATGTTATGAAATATATTGTCGCCCATGCAAAACCAAACAACATTTTTTGAATAAAGCAGTCAGATGATTATATTGTGTGACACTTGTGTGATAAATAGACCAATATTTTCCAAAATTATTTTAAATAAAATGTTATTGTATGTAGTTAATGCAAATGTTCATAAACATACAAGTAAAGGATATTTTGTGGTTTCGAAGTACTTGCTATGCTATTTCTAATGCTATGTGGAAACGTAGCTTTCTATGTGCTACCATGACATCATTATATAAAGCAAAATATTTTTTGTTACTGGAAGCATTGTGATAGTTTGTACTTAGGCATATAGACACATTAAAATTGAATTTATAGTGCAAAGGGTGCACTGTTTGGTTTAATTAAAGAAAGGGTATTTTAATTAAATGCTTGCTTTTTTAATTTCTAAAGAAAAGTGAATTAAACAGGACACATTTTTTTTGCATATAAAAGGCAAATTTTCCTATATTGCGTGGAGTCAGAACCTAGGGGCAGGGTCTATTGTAAAAGTTATATAGCTGGACAACCCCCACATTGTCCCTCTTCTTAGTCTGCATCAGATGTACTTAAGGGAGGTAGCCATCATCGTTTGTCTGCATGACAAAGAAATTCACTGTTGTTCCAAACACAGGACTTCTAAGACGTCTGATCAATGTCAGAACAAGCCACCAACAAAGTCAAGCTTGCAACAGGCATGTGCATTTTGATGAAGGGGATGTGTGGAATACAGAGTTTGTCAACCCTAGTGGCCACTAAAAGTAGCGCGTCATACTTTTCAGATTTGGATGGAACACAAACATCTATAGTACATCAAATCAGCCAAACTTCTCAACCCTCAAAACAGGCTCACTTTTTAGACATAGGTCCAAACATGTCAAAACAGAGACACTTTCTTCCCTGCATAGGCCCCCAAGTAGCCACAACAGCTAGACTTCATCATCTGCACATTGTGACGGCCATATATTGGGATGTGGAGGCCACCATCATGGGCACTCAATGACGAGAAGTCACATTGTTCTTAAGGAGCATGTCTACAGCCTGGACATTAAGTTGGTAGCAGTGGGGTTATGTCCATGCTGTCTGCCCATGATCGCCATTGTTGTGTACATTCTTAAATCAGCCAACAATCGTGACACAGATGATGAATGACGTGTATGATGTCATTTACTCCAAACCAGACCCAGATGTTTTCATTCTAATCTCTGGAGATTTTAACCACATCTCTCTGAACAGGACACACAGCATCTTTACAGAGTTTGTGGACTGTACCTCCAGAGAGAATGAAACACTGGATTTGCTGTATGCTAATGTCACAGAGGCATACAGCTGCACAGCCATTAAGTTCTGCCAGTTGTGTGGAGTACTACTGAGCATTTTCCGCTTGGGCCTCATAATCAAGAAGGTATCTGTGCTATGAAAACACCATGTCTGGATCCTGTGTGAATAAAGGCACGCTCTAGTGCCCCAGTTGCACTCGCCTCACACAGCACGAATGGATTTTAGAGACTGGTTCTAGACACCCTCTCCCCCCTGGTTAGGCCAGTGCTAGTTTGCCTTCAGTTTGCCTACCAGGCCAAGATAGGAGTGGATGATGCCAGAATCCACACAAGCCAATCTACAATATACAGCCATCTAGACAAGGTGAGGAGATCCCTAAGGATCATTTTCTTTGATTAATACAGTGCCCTCAACACCATTCATCCATCCCAGCTTGAGAGAAAGCTGTCTGCTATACAGGTTTGCGCTTCCTTAGTGGATTTTCTATCTGACTGACTATCTGACTGACAGGCCACAGTAGATGTGGTTTCAGGGCTGTGTGTCTGACACAGTGCTCTGTAGTACAGGAAACACCTCTGCCTTCCTTTCCTCTTCTCTGTGTACAATTTCAACTTCAAGTACAAGACAAGGGTCCATATCCAGAAATTCTCAGATGACTGAGCAACAGTCAGACTCCACAAAAATAAAGAATTGGGGATGGACCTGAGAAGATCATGGTCTCTCTCCCCTGTTCATTAGGGGCGTGAATGTGGAGAATGCTCATAATCACATTTACTTTGGTGTATACATTGACAATAAGCTGAACTGGTCAATTAACTCTCATTAGACTTAACATTAGCTGTAAGCCAATTGTAGCTGGCTAGAATCAGTGGACAGCTTTTTTGCACAGTCTGTCTTTGCTTTATTTATTAATGAGGCAGGATGAATAAGGTATAATAAATATTCTTCACTTCACAAATAGTACTATTTAGTAATATTTAATATTTGTGTTCAAAAGGCACATCTTACCAGATAAATACACACACACATTCAAATGCACACAGGCAAACTTACATCAGGGCCATCACGTCCACACAATCCGTTAAGTCCTTTGCTCCCCTTAAAAAGAAACATTATGATTGCCAAAATGTATTAAGATCACTTAAGCATGAATCCATCCATCTATCTTTATATTAATCCACATTATTTTTATTTTGTGACCAATCCAGTTTTTCAATTACTGGTAAAATTAATCACTTAATTGGTCTGTGTCCAGTTGGTCTACACTTTTGTATCTCACGCATATATAAGGTAACAGCAGTTACCTTCTTATTTATTAAAACATGATATTCATGGCTGGATATACTGTATTTAATGTCTATATTGTTATTTGAAAAACTCCAATGTCTAAAGATTATGGTAAAAAAATTTAAGTCAGACCACTGTAACATTTCAGTTCCAACACTTCCTTGAAAGACAAGAAGCAAAGACTCTTAAAATCTGGGTACTGATGAAGTGAGTTGTGACCTAAACTTATCTTTAAGTAGAATGAGAACCCATAAATCAGGTGGATCATGGATGTGCCACCATCCAGTCAGGTGAATTTTACCTTGTCTCCTTTAGCGTAATACTCTTCTGGTGGCTCAACATATTCAAAGGGGCCTGGAGGGCCCTGCTCCCCTGGGTCTCCCTGTGAAACATAAGGGTCATTACACACACAGCGAAAGACACACACAAGAGCTTTTGTCCAGGATGTGAAAAAAATTAAGAAACTATTTTGATTTAACTAAATGCATTTATATATTACAGTGGTTTGTAATGATATACTCTTACCATCTTTGTTGATAAAAGTTACATTCTTTAAACTAAACTATTTTTTAATTATTTACAAACTTCAATTTAACACACCTAATTCAGCTAATTTAGTACCTGAATGTGATTTAAAAGCAAGTCAGAATCAGGCAAATATGACAATGGTTGTAATAAAATCAGTTACACTCTATTTCTGTAGAATTTAAATTAAACCCTTTTGTTCTGTGTTGAAGAACAGATAACTAATCTTTCTTTACTGTAACAAAATGTGTGCTGTGTCTGAACTTTTTGACTTTTGTGCACATGCATGCACTGGGGCATGGTCGTCCACCCCCACCTCACCTCTTCTCCTTTTAGACCAGGCAACGATGTCCCTGGGTCTCCCTAGAAAGAAAAGGAAAACAATTACAGTGAATGACCATCCCAAACTACTGTTTTAATTAATTAATTATGTGATATTGATAACATTTAATATTAATAAATATATATGCATGAAAGATTGAAACTCACTGGAGGTCCTCTGTGACCAGCAGCACCATCTAAACCCTGCAAATAAGATTTTTTAGGGTACACAGATCCTTGTATGCATACCTTATTAATATTTTATCATGTAACGATTTATGTTTTTAATTTGAATGTAGCCTAGTATTACAGTGATACAGTTAGTTAGACCAAGAAACATATGCAATGAACAGAACTGAATAAATGGATTTAACTACTTTCTGGTTTTGTCCTTATTAAAATATTTTAATTCATTTTGTCCACGTGTTTCTTGAAATGTGGAGTAATGCTCTTGAACATGCCCTTGAAATCAATGTATTATGATTACTATAATCTCCCAATAACAAACTAGGAGCCTGAATTTCTTACTGGTGATCCAGTTACTCCGGCCACTCCTTGGAAACCTTGCTGGCCAGGAGGTCCTTCAATTCCCTGTGAAATGTAAAACGCCAAAACATTTTACACCAAAATGACGAAAAGGGACACAGATTTTCTTGCACATGCAAACACAAAAGTGATATTAATGCCAAGGTCAGATTCTTCCACTTCCAAATTTCTTCACTTGTTGAGAGTGAGAAACAATTAACATTAAATTGCACTATTACTTGTCTAATTGCATTAGAGCAGGTTAAACGTAAAACAAGGACCAGGGGCAGATGAAAATGTAAACGTGCAAAGAAAAAAGAAATGGCATGCACACAAAAATACTGCATGCTGTATCTTTAGAAACCATAGTTTTCATAAAAATTCTTCATTCTTAAACAGCCAAGTTACCTTATGAATACACAAATGTGGCATTTCGCATCTCTTGTGGAATGACAGTGTGACAAAAAATGGAACATAGATTTCTATATCATAGGCCAAGTAATCAAATATGAAAGCTGAAACACGAAGTAAGCAGCAGCTGCAAACAAACACCACTCAGACAACTAATCATGGGGACAAAACTGTGCCAGTTCCAATCCAAATAAAATTAATACAAATGTACTAAATGTACTTCACCCACCTTACCTTGCCATACAAGCTTTGGGACACACAAAATACTTGACTGTTAAAAACAATAAAAAAAATCCATAACATTAACATGTTTACTATGGTTTTGTTATTAGATTTAGGTCTCGCTATTGTGTGTGTTTTTACAGATGCTACAGCCTAATTATTGTACGTTTTGGGCTCTAGGAGCAGGGGAACGCAAAGCTGTTAGAAGTGCTGCTGTGATGTGGCCAAAGAAGTTGCAAATTATGATAAGAAGCGCATATTAATAATCTATATAAACATGTCCTAGACCCTAGTTAGGCACAGTTTTGTCTTGTCTTTGATTTACCACAGTCGTGAAGAGCTTAATCACTGAAGGTTTTCAAATGGAATCTGATATGAAGCAGCAGAGTGCTTCGTAACCTTTTGGGCAAATGGCTTAAAATCAACATTGAATTTACTTACAGGTGGTCCAGGCTCACCAGGCTGTCCAGGGTTACCCTGTTAAATAAGAAACAAAATGTAGAGAATATAAAAGAAGCTCTGGTTTTGTCAGTTTAGCACAAACACAGTAGTCATAAAGAGCAAGACAAACACAATCTCAGTACTGTCTTTGGTGGTCAGAGAAAGGTAAATGTAAAGTATTCAATATGATGATTGAATTGAATAATATGCGTATAAAAAGTATAGATATTCTACTTACAGCTGGACCAGGAATGCAAATATACTTGGTTGCAGGATTTCCTTTGGGTCCTTTTTGTCCCTGACAACCCTGCACAGAGCAAGGACAAGGACATGTATTACAGATTTCAGAAGAGGCACACAGGGATGATCCATCGCCCTTCCAACACTCCTTTGTCCCTGGCCATAGAATTGAAGTGAATATATGTGTTCTCGGCTGCTCTTACCTGTTGTCCGGTTCTGCCTTCTTCCCCTTGAAGGCCACAGGGTCCCGGGTCACCTTGCATTCCTTGACAGCCATCTAACCCTGGAAGACCAGGAAGACCACCACGTCCAGGATGACCCTGCAATAGTCATGGTCACAGTAAGATGATCTGAGAGAAGCAGACACAAAAGCAAAAACATAACATTGTATTGGCATCCAGTTTGCCTTCTTTCAATCATCTTTTGAGTCCAAAATTGGCCACAGATCTAGTCTTGCACAATTATAAAGGTATATTTACAGTAACCCCCCACGGCATTCCAAGAGCACCCGCGCAGAGAAAAAACGCGTTGTTGTGTTTTGGTAAGACAAATGCCTATAAATGCCTTTTTTTCCTAACTCAGTTTAATGCATTACCCTTAAAGAAAATGTAAAGGTAAACTCATAATAAAAATAACTTACAGGGCTTTAAGAAGGACAAAACGAAAAACAAGAAAAATACTGAGACGATCCACAGGGAAGATTCTGGTCTGCAGCCGACACAGATGATTCAAACGGCAGCAGCAAGGAGAAATAAATAATCAGAATCAGAAAACTTTATTGATCCTGGAGGAAACTGCTTAAAAACCGGGTCGCTAGCGCTAGCTGTGTTAGCATTAGCAGCGTGCAATGAGCCAAAACCAAAGACTCCAAATACACAAAACCAAATACACAAAAGAAATGTTGAAAAATACTCTCTCTCTCTCTCTACCCACACATTTAGACAGGGCGCAGGTTACTTATACTAAATAAGCTGAGATAACTGTTGAAAATGTTTAAAACACTAAAATACGAAGGAAAGACACGGATCATTTATGCGGAGCAGCTACGCTACATCAGGCTTGCCTGCGCATTACATAATGTTCTCAGATTGGATATTTTAAACCCTCTGCCTCTAAGTACAGCGAGCATGGGATGCTCCCAATCAGCAGCAAGGAGAAATAACTAATGTTCTCGGATTGGATACTTTCAAACCTCACACCTCTAAGTACAGCGGTATTTTACCATTTCAAAACACGTTTCTACATTTATATATTTATATTTTATATGGAGGTGTAGCTGAATTTACGTTCATATTTATGTTACAAAACTAGTAAATTATATTTTTCTTAGTAATTTCGAAGTAGTATGCATAAAAAAGAATGAAAAATGCAAAAAAAACTGTAAAGAGTTACAAGTTGACTTTTAACACCACAACGACGCTGCACTTCTTGTTAAGCCAAATTGTCACACCTTAACTAGCGGTGCGCTGAATGCTTGGAACGGCCAAAATCACTGGTAATTTTTAAACCCATGATGTGACCATGTGACACTCACATGTAAGCCTTGTTGTCCAGGAAAGCCAGGTCTTCCTGGATAGCCCTGAAATAAAAACACAGCTGAGCATAACAATGTAATAATAAAATAAGGAAGTAAAGTTATATGACGTTTTTCCAGTATATAACATTATAGGCATCATAAGTCTATTCCTGGCCAACACACAATTCTGAAGGGAGATTTTCTAATGAAGGGGAAATAAAGGCTTAACACCTGTCCTGCCCAAGCCAAAATGGGAATCTGTACAGAAATGTGTTTAAGGATTTATCATTCTGTGATTTAAACATAATGTTGTTGTGGAACCTTGTACAAAACGTCAAAATTTCGTTATAAAAGGACTGATAGATATGATAAAAAATAACTCGCTGCATTTACAAGTTTCAGAAAACGTCCTTTTCCTGTAATCTAGTTTAGTGATCTGAGGTTTTACTCAGTGTAAATCAGTGTATGTAAGTGTTTGACTTACTATATCTCCTTTTTGTCCAGACTCCCCATGAAATCCTTCAGAACCACGCAAGCCCTTTTCTCCAGAAGGCCCCCTCACACCTCTAGGACCAAGTGGCCCGCGTTGTCCCACTTCTCCAGGAACACCGGGTGATCCCTACATGGATAATAACAAGAAATGTTGCAATGCAGAAAAATAATACTAATATGTCTAATAATGAATGAACAGCAAAAGGGATCTGTGAGAATCTTGATCATATTTGCATAATGCTGGATGCATTATTACCTTTACTGCAAGGTTCTTTGTCTTATTATGTGAGCTCAGTTCTACATTTTTTACTTATTTCTATTTGCTAATCATCTTGACGAACTACCAATTAATACCCACTCTTGAATGGAATAAGTCACTGACCTTAAAGCACAATGATATATATCCAGCTGTTGAGCCACCCAATCAAAAACAAACTGTACTGACAGCTTCAGCTGTGAGTTTTATGTTTCGCCATTAGAGGGAGACAAACGTCCTGCATAGCTAACTCTGGCTGAAACTGAATAAATTCAAAAACCTAAGCTGGATAAAAGTCCCAGAAGAGTATATATATATATATATATATATGAACAAGAGTGAACAAGAGGTTTGTTTTCTTTTAATTCTTTCTTTAAACAATGCATCATTTCTCTTATTTTGATGCTTTACCATTTCCTCAAAAAGAACAATACTTTTTATTGAAATTAGGAAAAAATATTGTCAACAGTTCTTCAGAACTGAACATTTTTGAAGTGGTCTCTTAATTTTTTTTTTTCCAGAGCTGTACATGTATTAATGCTGGGCAATGATTAACTTTTTAATTGCATGATTTTCTGCAATTAATAATGATTAATCACATTGTTGTATGCAAAATTTAATAATGAATTCAAAAGTAGTGCATTGCACACTTTTATTTTAAAGGTACTGCTATACGAGCAAAAGTGTTTTTTTGCAAACACTTTATCTGTGTAACTGTGTACCCGCTGTTTAAAAAGCACCTTATTTGTTTACAGTTAAAATATTTCATGTAAATCTCAATTTAAAGATAAATGTAATCAAATCAAATATAAAACCAAAGCTATTTGCCACAGACTGGGCAGTAACGTTTTAACTAATTTGTTATATATCCAGAGCCATGATCATAACGTTCTAACAGGCACCTTCCAAGCAACAGCAAGTTAACGTTTCTAAATCAGTTTTGTCTTGGAATCTCTCAAGATCCAACCACCTTAAAGCAAAGACTTCAAAAGTTATGAGAAAAAACCTGTTTCTGCTTAGGGCCCCTGTTACACTGTTGCCTCACACCTCAAAGGTTAGGGGTTTGAATCTGGGTACTAGTCTTGTGTGTGTGTGTGTGTGTGTGTGTGTGTGTGTGTGTGTGTGTGTGGAGTTTGCATGTTGTCCTCGTGGTGGTGTAGGTTTCCTCCATGGTTTCCGGTTTCTTCCACAGTCCAAAAACACGCAGGTCAGGTAAATTGGGGCTTCTAAATTGGCTGCAGGTGTGAGTGTGCGAGCGAATGGTATGTGTGTGTGTGTGTGTCTGCTCTGTGGTGTGCTGGCACCCCACCCAGGGTGAGTCCCTGCCTCGCGCCCTAAGACCCCGGGATAGGCTCTGGGTACCTGCGGCCCTAGTAAGGATTAAGCAGAAAATGAATGTTGATGCACCCTCGAGTTATGACCACGCTTCTTGTTTGTCATGTCGTTGGGCTGTGACAGACGAACACTCTTGCAATTCAAAATGCCAAGAAAAAAAAAAAAACATGTGAAGCTTCATCTGAAGATCATCTGTGTCAAGTTTGAGGAAGATTGGAGAAAATATGCGAACAGTGAACACTCTGACAGCTTTTCCATAAAATTCAATGTAGCTGAATATCCAATATGGATATATATCTCAAAAGAGCACACACAATAAGAGTGCTTATTTGACATGTTGGAGACATACAATGACGTGAAGAAAAAATAGAGAATGATAGATAAAGAGATCCAGTAGCTCATTCATAAATAAAATAATTAAAATAGATATAATACTAAAAAAAATAGAATAATAAATAGAGTAATTAAATAACAATAAGAAGTAGGATAATAAAAAGGGTCAAAGAGCCTTAAAGAGTATTATTATCTTATGAGTTATGTATATCATTACACCCCCACTGGTGGTTGATTGCATACAGCTTGTATAGCCAAAACAGCTCAGAATCCTTGAGGCATGGACTCCACAAGACCTCTAAAAGGTGTCTGGTACCAAGTTAGAACCAGTTTTTTTTTTATTGTTATGGCACTTAATATAATCTTATTGATAATTTTGTCTTGATTTCTCAATTTTTCAAATCTGCTAATTGTAACTGCCCTACAGGTTCTGGTTGGTAGTGTGTGTGTATGAAAGTTGGAGAAGATTCCTGTGGCACTATAATATTAACAAACAACCCTCAGATTAAAGATGTTTCAGAACTACTGAACAAATTATATGATGACAGGATTAAAAATAGCACTCATCTTAGCCAAAAATGCTAGTACAGACATACACTAGACCGACATACACACCCTCATTCTTCAGTGGACCCACCCTCGTTCTTCCCCACACAGATACTGTGTACACACTGCACTCGGGAGTATATGTTAAAATTGCTCTAATAGCAGGTTTTTCCCACAGCTGTTTTAATTAAAAAATACCACTCGCACCAACCTCCCCCCTTTGTTTGTCTCTCTCTCTCTCCCTCTCTCATGCTTTCTCTCATGTACAACCACACGTGCACACAAAAAACAACACACACACACAGCATTACTTGTCATTTCTTGAACGATTGTGTACTTCTTTCACCTTCACTCATGTAAACTAGGGGTGGGCAATACGATGAAAATCATGAAATCATGAATTATATCATAAAATCTTCAGCACATCTACAACACTGACATTATTATAAAAGGCATTTGGCTGACAGTCCTCCTGGAGCAACTGAGGGTGAAGTGTCTTGCTCAAGGACACGCTGGTAGAAAGTGGGGATTTGAACCTGCAACTTTGTGGTCATCGGATTCACAGGCAAGTGTTTTACCCACTAGACTACTACCGCACCATTGTGTGTTATTATGTATTCCAAAAAACGACTGATTTACACCAATAAGATGAAGCCAATACACAACAGCGATTGTATAGTAACTATATAACCTACATTATATTATTTTATTAATTTATTCATTATTCTCCATTGCCTTTTTAATAGAGCCACTAGTGTTTTGCAGGTGCATTTATATGCATTTCCAGCTCCTCACAAACCTTCAACTTTAGGTAAAAATCAACAAATCTGGAAGTTAATGCATCTTATTCAGTAAAGAAACTGAAGACGAAAAATGACTACATTAAAACAAGACAACAATCCATCTAACAATAAACAATAAAATAAAATTTTTTATTTGAGGTTGGCCTTCACCTTCCCCAGATGATCATTTATGATTAGATTTTAAAGATGCTGTGCATGCAAGAACACTACAAGAACACTTATGATTTTGTTTGATCAACTATGTACTGTTTAGACATGTTCAATATCTTTAAATGGTTAGTTTTACTTTAGAGCTACAAAGTAAAAAAAAAAAGATCACATAATAACTAAATACATTAAAAAGATGCATAAAAGACAGCCAATAAAAGGAAGGTACTAAAATAGAAATGCAAATAAGGAAGAAATATGATAAATAAAAATCAGGCAAGACTATACAAATAGAAAACATTATTACACACACACACACTCACACACACACACACACACACACACACACATATATATATATATATATTATGTCCATATTTATATTTTAATTGTATTGTCTACTTTTTATACTATATTGTTGTGTGGTAGAGTTTTTATTCAATTATCTTTTGCTGCTCTTAACTTTGTACTGTCCACTTTCTGTCATAGCAATGCAAACTTTCCACTTGTGGGACTAATAAAGGTTTATCTTATGTGGTCTTATCTTAAGCAAACTACACACTTAAAGTTGGGTACTTAATATACACTCACAGCAAATTATGGATATGTTTTAGCAGTCTGTATGTTTTAGTTTGACTGTAGTAGTATTCAGTGTGTTTCACAGGAAGTGTCAGTCAAAGTAAATGCATACTATGTAGAACATATCCATATCTGTCTAAATATATGAATACTGTCAGCTGCAGAAATGGACAAAGGCAGAGTCAGAAACTATATACGCAAGACTATTTGAAGTTACTCAACATTCAAACCTTCAAACATGTCTTAGGCAGTCATTTATCTTTGGATTAAGAGTGAAATTGTGCAGGTGTGATTTTTAAGATGTACATTAAGATGTTCGCCCCAATCAGTGTACAACCGACACAGCACTTAAAACACTGCATTTTAGTTGTGTGTATTTTTGTATAGATGGCTAACAACGATCAAGAAATAAGAGTTCTACTTTGTTGATACATATTAATTATTTAATGACAATCATTCCAGCATGATTTACAGTCAAACACCTTAAATCATTCTGGAATCACCTGGAAGGTGTGATTTTGCTTGATCAGCTATGTACTGTTTAGACATGCTCGGGTATCTTCAAATTTTGCTCTCCCTGACATATGAAAGCGATCTGTCTGTCTGCCCCATCTATCTATCTATCTATCTATCTATCTATCTATCTATCTATCTATCTATATAGATCTATCCCTCTATATATATAGAGGGAGAGAGAGAAAGAGAGAGAGAAAGAGAGATAGACAGAGAGAGAGAGAGACAGTGTTGTGCTGTTAGACAGGGCATATTCTCAGTGGTTGTGACAGAAACTGATCTAGGTTCGAGGAGTGTGTTCACGGCTTTTCAGAGAGAGCACAGCAGTGTGATAATTACTAAATACCCAGTACATTCCCGCACCTAGATTCTCTCTCTCCTCCTCCCCTCTCTGTCTCTCTCTCAGTCTCACACACTGACACACTAGTTTAGTGATAAGTAAAAAAACCCAGCAAAATACAGCTGTCCAAATAATACACACAGACTGAAGACACACACTCACACACACATACACACACACACACACACACAAACCTTTGTTTTATTTGTTCCCCATTTTTTATTTTTTCATCATTTTATTTTTGTTCATATTTACTGCACAGTTTGTAAAAGCAAGAAAGATTTAGGTCATAAATTAATCTTATAAATGAATGTATTCATCTTTAACTCACTCTCATCTGTCAGACCAAAGTTTCACAGCAGCAAGAGTTGAGAAATGCATGTGTTTTATTATGAGTAATAATATTCAGCCATTTACTGTGTGATAAGCAGATTTGTTGGTTCAGCCAGGCTGAAGAAAGAAAATCCATAAAAAAGCCATGTTTAGTAGTCTAACTCTTCCACAAGGGGGCGCTATCAGCAACAACGTCATTTTGATTTGCAATACTTGAAAGATTGGTAAGACATGCTGCTTTTTAGATAAGGAGGCAGAGGAGTCTGATAGAACCTTATGACATGGAAGTTCAAAACTTTAAAACTGAAACATTTTATAAAGGTCATTTGTTTTCATCACTATTTTTTCAATTTTGCTAAAAGACATTTGATAATTGGAAAGTGGAACTTTCATTTTAAATAAGGGTGTCAGTAATTCTGGATGTTTGTTTGTTGTTCCTGCTGATTTTAATGAAAAACAGTGTGGACTTATCCACCCACAAAGATGACAGACGTGAGATCGTCTCTTAAAGAATGTCTGAGAAAATAAAGCACTTTGTTGTGCAAAGGAAGGCTGAAGGAGTGAAACTTAAAATATTTAATGAGGGAGGCATTGAAAATAAATTCTGTAGAGCTAGGTTATCAAAATATGTTTCTTAATATGTGAGTACATAAAATTAGAGTGTGCAAATTATTTGAGTCCACCGTGTACCATGGGAGGCATGCTATAAAACAAAGTTTTTCACCGAAGCCATGTGATAAATAAACTATAAACTGACTAGCACACACACGTAGCCTACAAGCAATGGAAGATTCCAGAGTTTGAAAAATGAAGTGACTCTACCACATCATTTTAACCCTTGTGACAAGACGTCATCATGAATAAAATAGAGTGTAGTTGCAAATATCATGTGGAATAGCATTTGTATTCCCTACCACTAGTTGGCAGACATGTAGTACTTCAATTCAAGACCAAAAATATGTTATCTTCCTGTTCAAAGTTTCGAGTAAACAGCAGGGGAACCGAGTCCCGAGTCCCGAGTCACTGCTGCGTGAGCAGCCAGAGAGCGCAGTTCAGTTCACAGCGCGCGAATAAGCATGTGAGATTGGAAGAAAAAAAACGCTAAATGGCTAATAAAAAGTTGTCCTGTGATGTCTTGTGAATGTTTTTTGCTGATTCTGACTCTGAAGGGGAATATTTGCCTTTTGGAAAAGACGCTCAGTCGTCTAACACTCGTGCGTCTCCCGGTTCAGCTTTGGAGCGCAGCTGCGGCCATGCAAGGCGAGAATGATCGCGAAGCACAAAAACGTGTTTATTTCCACACTTTGCCCATCGGGAAAGTGGGTGGCAGTGGTGAACGTGGTCGTAGTG
>JBBPCY010017180.1:0-15098 GCA_037974405.1 Brachyalestes nurse
CCCACCACAACCACAAACTGTCTCCACTGACAGCAGTGCTATAGCAACCACAATGTGTCTTGAAGAGGGAGGGAAAAAGAGAGAGAGAGAGAGAGAGACAGAGAGAGAGAGAGAGAAAGAGACACAGAGAGAGAGAGAGTTAGCTGAATTACCAGAGTATGCACCCCATTTCATTTTCCTTTTTGAAGAAGCATTTTTCTCCTTTTCTCTCAGTCCAGGTTTGAGGAGCTTTACCGCCACCTTCTGGCGATAGTCACGCATTACTGGATGTAGGGATTCAGAGAAAAATGATAAGCAGGTGTAGTAAATATCTAGAGAAACAGGAGTTGATAATGGATATGGGATGATCCAGTTGTTTAGCTATTTGCATAAAGGAAGAAACTGGTCCTTTGTCTGGTATTATGGATGTACAGATCAGTTGAAAAAGTTTGTGCCCCAGGTGTTGTGTGCAGGTTCTTGAGGAGCATGATTCCTGGAGCGTGATTTTTCCAGATGTCCCGACTGTTCTGTGCAGCCTGTTTCTATCCAGTTTTGTGCCTGTTCAGAACCAGTATGTGATAGATAAGAACAGGACAGATTCGAAGACTGCAGTGTAGAATCGCATGGCACAACAGCTACTGTGGCAGATCAGACTCAATCACAAAACAATACTTCCACAAGATTTCATTTTCCAGTATTACTGGTCAGTTTTTGTCTGTTCTCTAGAAATCTACACCTCCGGAAAAATATAAGATACCACTGCAATTTATTTTTAAATCAGCATCTCTATGAGTGTGACCACCATTCCATGCCAGTGTCTGTTAAGTTCTTACACAAGCACCTCATTCTGCTTCATGAGGGACTGATTAGTGATCACCTGAATCACATCTTATTTGAGGAAAAGTATAAAAACACCTCTGTAATCAACACTCTCCTCTCGCAATGTGAGCTGGATGGCTTCTTTGAATTATTCTGTAACCACTACATCATTTTGATGTTTTGTCATTTCCCTTAAATTGGTGCTTTAAAGAACAATATTTTTATTCAGAAATAAAGATAAATATTGTCATCAGTTCTTAAAAACTAAGGCAAAGCTGTGCAGTGGTCTCAATTTGTTTTCCAGAGCTGTACTTTGTCAACATTTGCCATGTTTGAAATTAAACATATAACATATGGTCATAGACAGACCAGCTTGACCAGGCAGTCAAAATGAGGATGGGATCAGCTCATCTGACACTGATATAGTAAAGTGACCATTTGTCATATGTGAACACACCACAGCACACAGTGTGAAATTCTCTCTCTGTATTTAACCCATTCACCAAGTGAAGCAGCGGGCAGCCAGGAACACAGCGTCCTGGGATTCAAACCCACAACCTTCTGATTGCAGGGGCAACTCACTAACCACTAGGCCACCAGCTGCCCCAAAAACCTAATCGCCCCAAAAGGGACATATGGAAGCTAGATGTTGTTTATGTAAAGATGGATGTGTTCAACTTTGAGAAAAGTTATGAAGGTGATCAGTAATCAGTAGCTCATAAAGCGGGAATTATATATTGAGGTAGTAGAGTGCAGTGCAAAGACGCTAAGGATGTGCAAGAAGTAGACTGTGTGTATGTTCAGTGTATATGTGCAAAAAGGTTAAATGGTTTAAGTGGATCTGGGTTTGGGTGGTGACAGGGAGTTCAGGAGTCTGACAGCTTGGGGGAAGAAGCAGTTGCAAAAATTGGCTGTTTGCCCTGATTCTGTGGAACCTTTTACTTGATGGCAGGGGGTCAAACAACATATGTGATGGGTGGGAGGGGTCCTTTACAATAGCAGAGGCTCTGTGCTTTATAAAGGTTATCCATCTCTCCCAGACACATTCGACATTCAAAACCTGTCCAACTACTGTCACAGCGCCTCCCCACTCAAATAAAGCAACATAATACACTCCTGTGTGTTTTAACGAACATGGTTCAAGATTGCAATGCCACAGGAGGCTAATTATTTTTAAGAGCCTCTTCTTGCACACCTTGACTGTGTTTTCTTTTATATAGAACACAAAACAGGAGGAGCAGCACAGGCAATTGGTAGTTGAGCAGAGTATATGAACAGATTTGCATATTACGCAGAGGATTTATGCCTATAATATTGTTTTCACCGCCAAATAATCTCCAAGAATAACAGGAACTACATACATTAGGTCTTGGTGTCAGAGTGAATCCCAAACTACAACCGGACCCCTACATAACCAACAAATACTAGAGGTGGGTTTGGTGTGAATGCAAAGTTAGCCATGTAGAAAAGTACATACTTCCCACAGACAAGTTTGGTGTTGAGTCTGTGATGTTCTGGGCAGGTCCTGGACAGCTTCTTCAGATATATGCCATAATGGACCGACACAGAAAAGCAGAGTACCAGCAGATTTTAAATCAAAACCTGAAGCTTATAATAGGCTGTGGCTTGATCAAGGACAATCCAAAGCACATTTCAAAATTAACACAAAAACATTCCTCTAACCACAGTCCATCCCACTCCCTGACCTAACCTCTTAGAAACCTTACGGAAGACCTGAAGAGGACTTCATTGTATTATGAGGTTCTCAGTGGACCTCAGAATACAGAGGACCTTCGGTAACTCTGTATGGACGAATGGTCACAGAACATTTGCTAAGTAAAAGAAGACTCAGAGGTCTTATCTATGCAAAGGGATTCTGCACAAATTGTTAAATGAAGCTGGGCAGTAATTGAGTCATAAATATTTAAGAAAATGTTTATTTCATTAGGCTTTTTTCTGGAGTTCGGGTTGATGAAAGATCAAAAGGATAAGCAATAAAGAACGTTCCTCGCAGTCTGCTTTGCTCTTGTTTACCAGGGTTACCCATATTTGTGGAGGGCATGATATATGTTTATGCCTAGTTAAAACGGGTTGAAGATTATTCATTATGCATTCATTACGTGGCATTTCCCGTCAGACAATTTTCAAAGACTCTTGCACAATAAATACAGTTTCCCATGGCTCCTGTGCTGTTTTATCAATGCACATGGAAAAAGCCTTGAGTTGACTAGAATAGCGCGTAGTCTGAGGTTTTTTTTTTGAAAAAGCTGAATGGTTTGTCAGCAGCAGGTATCTCATCTTAGCAGCCGGATTCTTAGTAAGCTTGGACTGCCACAGATGAATGAAAAAAAACACCTTCATGAATCGTGGCTTCGGATTCCCTGTAATGTTCAGCGCCTTTGCTCCTGGAAAACAGAAAACTCTTGTTGGTGCTGGAGGCCCTAAAGGATGAGCTACCTCCCCATGTCATAGAATTGAATCACCTATAATCAAAGCACTTTTAATATGCTTCTTAGCAGGTGCCTCATTAAGACGGGAAGAACTGTAGGAACTGAAGAGTGGTGCTTACATGGGAAAGCTTTAGTTGTTTGGCTTTGCTGTAGAGCAAGGGACCTACAGCTTAAATCAAGGGTGTGCTATTACAAGTCACCCGGAATGAGTCGGACTCTTGCTTTCTAGCACCAATTAAAGTCTGAATGCGCCCCTCAATCTGAGAAACCAAGTTAGGATGGCCTAGCAGTCTAGCAGTCTCCCCTGGGGGCGTGGGTTTGAATCCCACTTCTGACAACCCATTTACCCTTTTTGCGGCAGCTGGTGGCCTAGTGGGTAGGTTGTTGCCTCTGCAACCAGAAGGTTGTGGGGTTGAATCCCTGAACTGTTAGTGGTACCTCTGAGGTATCCTTGAGTAAGCTATCGTCCCCAACCCCACAACCAGAAGGTTGTGGGGTTGAATCCCTGAACTGTTAGTGGTACCACTGAGGTATCCTTGAGTGAGCTACCGTCCCCATACACTGCTCCCCTCGTTGGTGACAGCCCCCCGCTTCACTTGGTGAATGGGTTCAATGCAGAGAAAGAATTTCACACTGTTCACACTGTGTGCTGTGCTGTGGTGTGTTCATGCGTGACAAGAGGCCACTTTACTTTTTCTCCATCAGAGACAAGACTGACACTTCTGACAAATCAGGCCTATTACTAGTGATGGAGGAGGATATACTGAACATGCTGCACTCGGAACAAACAAGCTCCGCGCCCTCCATACTACTACTTACGCTGCTTATCGGTCCAAAATGTTTGAAACAAAAAATATGGCAAAATCATAATACAGATCAATCTAGAAAACAAATCTTTATTGAATGAACATTTTTGGTCAAGTATGAAATATACAAATACATTAAAAATAAAAAACAATAAAAACTACAAATTACTTAACTCAAAGCCAATGCAAAGGAAGTTCTTTTTTCTGTACTGGTAAAAATCAGTTAAAAGTTTAACAATGATTTATGATAGAACAGAAATGGCAACCAAAAACCTGTCAACATTTTTTAAGTACTCAGTTATTCAAGCCTTAATTACACTGTTTGAAACCTGGTGGTACCACGTCATTAACACTTTTTTAGCAGTAAACCGTGTCACAACTTAAAAAAAAAAAAATAAAGTGTGACTAAGTAGTCTCCTCCTGATGCTCCTCTGGCTTCAGTACTTCACTGTCATTAGCGAAGACTTATGTCCTGGTTAGAGGTGGATTTATGAGAGTTATGTTATTGGTGTGTCACTCATTTTAGACTCAATTTCACAAGACATAGTAGAGGAAGTAAATCTATCAAGACACCTTCCAGGCATCCAAGTTCATCTGCTGGTCACGATCACTGGGGGGGTGGGCAGTGGACGAAAGAGAGAGAATGGAAATGGAAAAAGAAGAAAGACAATAGAAGTCCATGTTAAAAAAATAGCTGGTGTCCAAAACAGTCCCCTGTTCACACTCTTTGGCTTTATGACCAATTAGGTTTATTTCATTTTTGTACATTTATATAAAATTTGAATATGGAAAAAAAAAAAAAAAAACGCAAAACACTACAGACAAACCTTCCCCATATCGAAAGTAATTATAAAATTAAACTTTTGCAAATTCCTGATTTTAGGCCTGACTAAAACATACGTCTGCATACACATCAGTTATATCTTTCCCCCCCATATACTTTTTCATGTACAACAAACATGCATGTGCACACACGTATGCTTCTTCATAGCTGAGGTACCATGTGTGAACAGGACAGCACAAAACTGTTGGAGGAACTCAAGCTCAGTTCATGTCACCATCTTCTCACAGGTCAAATGAAGTCATTCAACTCTGCCTCCAGGGCAGCAGCCATCTCATCGGCCTCTGAGCTGCTACCGTCCTCGTCCTCATTAGAATCTTTACTTGACTCACTGCCCGAGTCTCCATCTTTGTCATCGCCATTATCTTCTCCATCATCGTCCTGCTTGGCCTCCTCTAGCTTCCTCTTCTGACCCCTGTGGCACAAAAGTTATTTATTACGTGACAGTCGTTTATGTAAGAGGAATAAGAAAAAAAAGGTAAATGCATGTGTGGTAACTTTGCTCAACGCAACGCAGCTATTAGTGTTGGTGTCTATGGTGGAAGCCAAACAAGGAAGCCAAACTCAATCTAAAGTAGCATGTTAAAGAGATCTACATTTTTATAGCTACACTGACTTTAATGAAGTCTGTTTCTTTATATTATATGCATCAGAGTTTCCTAATTCTAGTCTTGTTCTAAAACACTTACTTTAAAACCACCAAAGCCTTGTTTATTTAATTGGTACAGCTGTGCTTAGACCAAAGACAACACAGGTGCACTGTAAGGAAAGATTTGGGAAGAACTGGTCCAGAGTAATTACAGTTTGGTGTTTTCAACCATTTCGCCATTTCATTGAGTGTAAATGTGTTAGGGCTGAAAATGCCATTGATGTTAATAACTTAGACTGGCTTTTTTAATTATGTTTTAATTTTTTTAAAGAAATTACTTTTTAGATTTCTAAAATGCTTCAATTCATTATTATGAATGATGCTCTTCCTCAATATCCCCATGTCAGTTGTACGTTTTAAGTCATTGGTCAGCTCAAGTCAGCGCTACAGTTTTTAAAAAAAATCATGGTCCAAGTTGGTTCTGAATGAGATTTGGTGAAAAGTTTCAAAACTTTCAAAAAGTTCAAAAAGTATGGAAGTACTTCAAATTATTCTAAAACAAAAAGGTGGTTCGTTCATTGTGCTTTGCATGAAAAGCTGAAGGAAAAAAAAACCACACACACCAGCACCATTCTAGATAACAGACCATATGAACCCCCAGAAAAGACTAAGAGTTGTTGACTCGTGTTTATTAAATAACTATTAGTAGGGAGAATTTTTCAAATACATTGTCATTGTTGCTGCCAAATACACACATTACTAAAGCCATACGTTTTCTGCTGCTAGCTTAACATTTCCTTTTAACTGTCTGAGAAAATGTGTAGGCTAGAACTGGGGCTTATTCTACAGTGATGGCGCCGGAGTGGGAGCTCTACAAGACGTCGCCCATCAAATTATTTTTTGTGGCACTGTTTTGTGCAGAGAATGCCATAAACACAAATGTGCATAACTGAGTGAATCAATTTAATTAAAGTTACAGGAGCAGGGAACATTACTATGATTTCATTATTACTTGCTAAATAATTATGATATGTTTTTCTCTTTCTTCTCTCTTATGCTCTCAATAAATGGTAAAGTCGTGAAAAAATGACTGCAGAAAAGGACTGCTTACCAAACTTGAAATTTTGGAGCTGCATTATAGTGATAATGTATGTGATTGTATGTTTACTGTCAAAATAAAAAGGCAAATTAAAGTTAATTTTATTTTTTGGGAGGAAAATTAATTGTTTGGATTAATTGACTAATCAGTAAAACATCGGACAGATTAATCGATAAATTAAGTCATTGAATGTTTTCCTGATGAGATCATTTTTGTCAATTTATATCTATTCTTTTAATCATGTTTTCAGTTTGTGTTCTTGCAGTCCTGGAAAAAAAAAACACTTTCTTTTAAATCTTACAGTATTTCTATTGAAATTCAGTTTGTGGTCGTCTTTTACTTCTTGGTGTTACGTTTTCTGTTAGTCTGAGGTAAATTTCCCCTCATGAACGGTCCATTTCTGTGTTGGCCGAATTTCCTTGGTTAACAGTCTAATCTAAATTAGTTTAATACGTTATTTCACTACTAAAGGTCTATTTCACTACTAAAGGTCTATTTCACTAGACCTTCAAGCTTCAATTCATTATTATTATTCTTCAATAGCCCCATGTAATGTGTATGTTCAAGTCATTTGTCAGCTCAAGTCATCGCTACAGTTTTTAAAAAATCATGTTTGAGTTATTTTCAAGGAAGTGGTTCAAATAATGCTGTTCCCATAGTTTTCCATACCCATCTCCAACATGCTTTTCCCCAGAGCTGCCAGTTTGGGCAGGATTTCCAAATGTGACCAATACATAAGCTCTACATATAAGATATGACAGCAAAAACATGGTCATGTTCAAACATTTGTCATGTTTGGTTACATGTATATACAGCAATCCCTCACTTTTCACGGGGGATACATTCAAGGGCACCCGTATATAGTGGAAAAACCACGTTGTTGTGTTTTGGTTAAAAAAAATGCCTATTTTTATAGTGGAAACCCTAAATATGCCTCCAAATATGCTCCCAGAACACTTTAATTTAATTTTAAACTCAGTTTAATGTATTACCCTTAAGGAAAATGTAACGGTAAACCCGTATTTGCCTCTTTCCAAGGTAAACCTGTCTTTTAATTTAAATTCCCCGCTGAGATATGCAACTCGGAAGGTTGCGTGACAAAAGTATTGGGACCCGGTTCTCAGAGAATAAAACCTGATCTACTTGGGCTAAAAATACAAATTAGGGCTCGTTGGAAAGGTTTCCTGGAGATCTACTGAACTGTGAAGTGTCTGAGTGCTTTCCCCGAGATATGCAACTCAGGTCACGTGACAAAATACTGGGACACTGCGGCGAGGTGAATGGCTCCCCTTGTGTGAAAACATCCAGAAAAAATAAATTTATTGACACAAAAAAGCAAAAAAAGGCGGAGGATATTTCCGCGTACAGTAAGGTTCTCAAAAAAAATCCACATGACTGAATCCGGGACTCCCAATCCACATAAAACTGGGGGATTACTGTATTTTGTAATAGAGTTTTGAAATTAACAAAAAAAAATAAATTGTAATTACTGATGACCAATGGCCTCCAGCAAGTGCCACCGCAGCCCACACTTACAGAATATTGTAAAATTATCTGTAGTTGAAACACACATTTTTCCCCCCATATTTCCCTCCTGTCACTAATTTATAACAGATAATAACCTGTTATGCCTCATTTCTGTCATTCAATTATTCCAATCTACAATGACTGGTATCAGTATAGTGCACAGGCGTATCAGTATTCACCAAACATACTGTGCCAGTCAGTCACACCCAATTCATCTGCATAGCAAATTAAGAAATCCATCAGTACTTACACTAAAGTAGTTGATTATGTTACTGAATGTTGTACAATGGACAGAGTTCATATAGCTAGCTTATTACTTAAAAAAACAATTCTCATGACTTCTAACAGCATGACTGCAGGAACGGTACCTTGGAATGCTCTCAGACTGACTGCTGGATGCCATCACCGTAGTATCGTCAGCCAGTCTTCCAGGGTCCTGCTGGTAATCTGTTGGGCTGTCACTATGCTTGCAGTTCTGTGGCTGTTCCACCGCTTCTTTCTCTTGCTCCATTCTTTCCTCCTTCCCTTTCTCTTCGCTCTCGTTATCACTCTCCTCCCCAAGAATATCATCCACCTGGCCAAGAAAATAGCAAATTTTTATAGAAGACCTGTTGTGAGCTACATGAGCTCCAAGGGTCTACCCTCATCAATCACAATGACTTAGCAAAAGCTGCTACATTACGCTAGCTCACACAAAAGTCATTTGCAATATTCATTCACATAACTGCAGGTGTGACCATGTACATCATGTCCTAAATAGTTGGGTGAGGTGCTACCAATGAATGAATAATGGGTGGACATGAGCAGCTGTGCAACGTTTTCACCAACATACAGACAAATTCGGAGCAGGTGAGGGAGAAATGCATGGCTGGATCTCCTGATACTGTGGTATATATTAGTGATGCGGTTATTGTTGCAGTCCTAGAGGTTAGTACCTACCGAGAGTCGTCTAATGAAAGACAAATGGTGAACTGGCGCATGGGGAATGAAGGCTAGCCCATCCAGTCCAATCCCACAGAAGAGCTAGTGTAGCACAAATTGCTGAAAATACTGACAATGATAGAACATACAGCTGCTGGGAATTGGGCTATATTCCCTGCAGACTTGTCAGAGCAGACATGCTGACCCCTGTCCATCACTGAAAGTGCCTACAATGGACACAACGGACAATGGAATCAGAACAAGACTGAAGAAATGGAAGAACATGACCTGGTCTGATGAATCATGTATTTTTTTGTGCGTTTCTTTTTTTTTTGTGGATGCCTGGTATTCGTGCACACTACTTACCTGAGAAAGAGAGGGCACCAAGTCACACTATGGCAGGAAGGAAAGCTGGCAGAAACAGTGTGATGCTTTAGTCAAAGTTCTGCTGGGAAACACTGGGCCCTGACTTTCATGTAGATATTACTTTCACAAATCCTACCAACTCAAATATCGCTGCACACAAAGTGCTCATCATGATAGCAGTGGCGCTTCTGCAGGGACAGGAATTTTTACTCCTGCTGGGGTGACAGGGCCTTTTCTGCTGTTGGCCCCTCCCTCTGGAACCTTCCTAGTGATATTAGAAACTCTTATCTCTTTTAAACACCCTCTTAAGACCTGCCTTTTCAAAGCTTAGCATATTACTGCTGACAGTGTTGTTCTTTATGGAGTTCCTGTGGAGTTTCATTATCTTGTAAAGTGACTGGCTATTTAGAAAAAGTGTTATATATAATTATTGCATTATTATTATTATTATTATTATTATTATTATTATTATTACTACTACCAGCAGAGGCACTTGCCTTTTTTCCAAGACCGATTTAAAAAAATTGCCACACACAGCAATTCTAGGGGGTCCAAGAAAAACATTTCAAATTAGTTTAGATTTGATTTTTCCATGGACTCTTTCTTTTAATCAGAGTTGGGCCCAGTTAAATCATGTGGTTTATAAAGCTTGACTGACTGCTAGTATAGCCCAATCAAGTGAGGTACAGAAGCATTTAAAAGCAACCACAGCTCAACCACAAAGCAATAAAACACACAAACTGAGTGGGGACGCTAAGTGCTGAAGTGAGTAGTGCATACAATTGCCTTTCCTGTTAGATAATTGACAACTCTTGACCATGAGTGTCACTACATGGTCCGGGAGCTCTGTTCAAGATTACAAAACCAGACAGCTTGTGATCAGAACAGCAGTGTGCTGCACCCAGATATGCTGTACCCTCCCTGCGGAACAAGACCAGAGCAGTCCAGATCATCAAGGACTCTTTCATCCCCAGCAACTTCTCGTTTGTTGAGCTTGGGAGCCTTATGGTCAGGACTGAGAGACTCAAGAGGACCCTTTATCCTCAGGTCATAACTCTCCTCCTTATGCCTCACATTCCCTTCCATATAATAGGACTCGGCATACCATAATGCCATCTGCACCTGTTTAAACTATAAAGCACATGAGTCAATTCGCACACATTCTGTAGTCTGTATATATTGTTATATTTGTATTAATGCTGGGCAACGTTAGAATTTGCATGAAAAAAAGCGCATTTTGTTATACGCAAAATTCAATAATTCATTCAAAAGTAGTGTATGGTGCACTATTTCTTTTAAGTACTGCTATATGAACAAAAGTGCAATAACATTTGGTTTGCAAACACTTTAAACAAATAAAGTGCAGCAGTGTTCCCTTTAACAGGTGCAGTTAAAATATTTCTTGTGAATCTCAACTTTAATGTAATCAAATAAAATATAAAACCAAAGCAATTTGCCACTGCAGGGCATTATCTAGTTATAGAAAAAACAAGTTATCCTCAGAGTCCAGAGTCCATGACATAAGAGGCACCTTCCGAGCAACAGCAAGTTAACATTTATAAATATGTTTTACTTTTTTTTCTAAACAGGTACCAGCAGAAACATTTTTATTTTATCAGGGAGCAGCTCAAACAGTCTATGTTCAGCAGCAAATGTCCCTGGTAGAGTGAGGAGAAGTGGTCGAGCACAAGCAACGAACTTTCAAAATAATAATAATAATAATAATAAAAAAAAACTGTTAATGCGCAATAAAATAATTCGCTATGTAAATAATGCGTTAACGCAATAATAATGCATTAAGTTACCAAGCCCCAATTTATATTGTTTAGATATGGCTATATTTGTCAATTTATTCTCTTTTCTAGCTATTGCATTGTCTCAAGAGCCTTTTAGGTTCACTACAAATCTAGTTTTAAACTTCAGCCCTGACAGTGGATGTCCTGATCTTGAGGTAATTAAGCATGAAGTAATCTGATTTATGTTTGTGCATAAACTCAAGGCATCCAGCTTTACCTTGGTGTGCCACCCGCAATATACTGTGCCTTGACTGAATGGTGATCCAATCCCCATGAACACATCACAGTGATCAGTGTAAAGAGGGCAGAGGGCTTCATGTAGGAGAGCAAATGAACACAATCGGTTTCTTAGTTCTCACCTCTTTGTCCATGCTCTCCAGGTCCTCCTTACAGAGTGTGTACAGGGGCATGGTTTCAGACATACTTGGCTGTCGTTTTCTGCGTGAGGGCTC
This sequence comes from Brachyalestes nurse, assembly GCA_037974405.1. Lineage (NCBI taxonomy): Eukaryota > Metazoa > Chordata > Actinopteri > Characiformes > Alestidae > Brachyalestes > Brachyalestes nurse. The sequence goes on from JBBPCY010017180.1 coordinate 11,646, forward strand.
AGGCTTCTCATTGTCTTGACCTGGGCCATCCACCTCCTCCTGCTGTAGAGATCCTTGTTTTAACCTAAACAAACAGTCAGCAATAACTGAAACAAGACTCAAAGACATGTAACATGCATGGCAAGGTATTTATAACGCTCAAGTAATTATACTAAAGGATTTTAGTTGTTCTAAGTCTGTAGGAATTCTATATTAAAGGAACCCTCTGTTCACAATGTTCACCAGCTTTCATTTTTCATGTCAAGGTATGCACTCCATTTTACACTCAACCCAATTTTTGAATTATGACTCAGCTGGGACAAGAGCTCAAACAGAAGAGATGGTTGTAGACTTGGGTTGAGCAAGAACTTTGATAACTTTGATAACTGTCCAGAATAAGTTTTTTGGTGTCACAGAGAACCTTACATAGACTTTTAAAACCAGCTCTGTTGCTAAGAAAGCCCAGCAGTATCTGTACTTTCTGCAGTAACTGAGGAGAGCACACCTTTGCCCACCCCAATCCTCACCATGTTCTACAAAGGGACTACAGAGAGTGTCCTGTGCAGTTGCATCATGGCTTGGTTTGGGAATTGCTCCGCCTCTGAACACAACACCCTGCAGCAGATAGTGATGACAGATGAGAAGATCATCTGTAAAGTCATTTGAAATGACAGTCTATATAGGAAATAGCTAAATAAACATTTGAAGCATTTACACTTTAGTAGAGTGGTGTGTGAGTTCACCAATAGGTCCCGCTAAAACAAAAAGGGAAATAATAAGAAAAATACCAGAGAAAAACTATGCAGGACCGCGGCTTGGCAGTTGGTGGCCTGGTGGTTAGGGTGTTGCTCCTTGCGATAAGAAGTAAAGCGGCCCCTTATAGTCAAGCGTGAACACAGCACAGCGCACAGTGTGAACATTGCGAAATTTTCTCTGCATCTAACCCATTCAGCCAAGTGAAGCAGGGGCCTACCAACAATGAGGGAGCAGTGTGTGAGGATGGTACCTTGCTCAAGGGAACTTCAGTTTTTCGACCCCACAACATTCTGATTGTATTGGCAATGCCCTAACCACTAGGCCACCAGCTGCCCCAGCCAATGGCACCTCTGGAATACCCTTGCGCAGGGTACCATTGTCAGTTGCCCACTGCTTCACTCGGGTGTTTACATGTGACAAATGGTTCACTTTCAATTTTTAACAAGAGCTACACACACACACACACCAAACAAAATGTGATTTTAATGTAATAGTTGCTCAAATTTGTGTTACTTCATCACCAATTAGCTGAAACCAAGCCTGTGTGTTGTATGTGGCACATATGGCTCACTATCTAAGCTAATGTTAGCCAAACAAAGATGCTACAGAGGTTTTTGTATACATACATTTTAGCATTTTATTGGTTTTGAAATAAAGCAGGACAAGATGAACATAGGGACAGGGTGATATTAGGAATTTGTTGCTTGCTTGAGTGCATGTGTGGTAACACTTTAACCAGAGAGAAGCACACATTTTGACTCAGCATTGACCAATAGATTTGAATTATTTAAACACTTTTCAATATACAGCAATTATGATTATTAAACATTACTACTACACCTACTATTTATAACAACTGTAAACACAACTTTTTTTATCTTTGTGTTAATTTTACAGGACAAAAAAATTACTAAAAGGTTTAATAGGATACGAGAGATGACAAAGGTTATGCGAATGTACTACAAGTAACTATGTAAGAATTAAGTGTTTTTTTCTTGGTTTCTTCACTATTCAATGAAGAAACATTTTCTTTTTTGATGATTTTAAACCAATGCAGTGGTTTCTTCCTAAATTACATGTAGGTTCTGCCTCAGCTTGGGTGCGCCTATCACAATCACAATGCATATGTTAATACATATATAGGGGTTCACAAAAGCAAATAGAGCGGAAAAGGGCCTACTAAACATAGAAACTGTTTGGGGGCTTAGAGGTAACTGGTCCAAGGAGTTCTTGGACAACTAACTCATGATCATGAAAAACATGTATATAGTACTTTATCATTAATCTAGCAAGCAACCTGCCAAAGCATAAAATTCTTTGTGTTTTAACGATAAAGTGAGGTGCTATTTTAAAATGTAAAGGAAAAGGAAAGGACACATAAACCATTATCTTTGTTTAGTTACACATACAGTTTCATGTTGTTACTAATGTTTTGCTCCTTTCTGATAAATTCTGGACATTACTTGGTTATGTAAATTTGTGAACCACTCAGTGCTCAAAACACTGATGATCAGGAAACCATGGTAACTAGCCATATGCTGATGTGTCATCTCAGATAAGTGCCAAATGTTCATGACTTCTGAACATATATTTTCTAATAATAATGGAATACTAACTAATATTAGTAATACAGACCGACAGCTAAGAAGACTTTATAAGAACTCTGTAAGATCTCTACTTCATGTGGACGCTGACAAAATCCACTTGCAGAAATGTGAAAAATTTCTGTTTTTTTTACCAAAACAAAATTGAGACTCTTTACAATAATCTTTCACCGTCTAACCTTTTCCCCTCTTTTTCCTCCTATAACAAACAAGTCCCTGTCTCAGTTTTCTGCGGTTTTGTCTGCCGATCTCTCTGCATTGAAATCAGGCATTGAAATCTGACACTTGTATGTTTGGACCCTATTCCTACTAATTTATTTAAGACCTGTCTCTTTGCATTATCCCCACACATTACATTTATAGCAAACTTGTAGCTTTTATCTGGTTCTGTTCCACCTGCACTTAAACTTGCTGCCCCTCTCCCCCCGCATCCTTAAAAAGTCTCAACCCAGATGCTCAACCGGGTGACTTTCACTCTATGCCCACTCTTCCCCATCTTTCTAAAATACTGGAATATGTTATTGCTGATCAACTTAAAACATATCTCTCTGACCAGGATTTATTTGAGGTCCTCCAGTCTGGCTTCAAAACACAACACAGCACTGAATCCGCTTTTCTTAAAGTTACTAATGACATTCTCCTCTCTGCTGATGCTGTTTTTCTCACTCTGTAGAAACCCCCATCCATTCTTTCATTACATCTAGATTAGATTATTGCAAAAGCAACCTCTTTGGCCTCCCTGTCAACACAATAAAGAATCTTCAATATGTTCAGAATTCCTCTGCCTCCCCCCTACCCGGTCTCGGATTATGGACATCATGGTTTAAAAGAGCTCCACTAGCTTCCTTTCCAGCAGTGTATTCAGTTTAAACTTCCACTCTTCACCTACAAATGTCTCCAGGATGTGACGCCTTCTTATCTAGCTGATCATCTTCATAGTCACTCCTCCAAATGCTCCAAATGTTTAGTTAGACTGCAATATATGGTGGCACTACCAATCAGAAGCAGTATACAGCATCACTGACTGGATACATAAGCAGTGTTGGGCAAGTTACTTCAAAACTGTAATGCGTTATTTATTACTTGTTACTGTCATTTCAAAGTAATTTGTTAC
>JBBPCY010017217.1:0-15094 GCA_037974405.1 Brachyalestes nurse
CCCTCACAGCCACACACCCTCACAGCTGCACACTATCATAATCTCACACTTGCACACTCACACACCCACACAGCCACACACCCTCACACACTCACAGCCGCACACTATCATAATCTCACACCTACACACTCACATACCCACACAGCCACACACTCTCACAGCCACACACCCTCACAGCCGCACACTATCATAATCTCACACCTGCACACTCACATACCCACACAGCCACACACCCTCATACCCGCACAGCCACACACCCTCACAGCCGCACACTATCATAATCTGGTGAGAGTTCCGGTTGCCAAGTACCCTGAGCTCATTGGCAGCTTTATGTCCAATAAGGGCAGCAACCTCACACATAAGCTCCCAGAAAGCTCCAGTTCCACATGCTGATCCATTCTACCGTCACTCACACACACAAACACACTGTAAAGCCTCCATACAGCAGCCAGGACAGGGTTAAGGGAGGTCACTCACCCGTCCGTATCTGTTGGCGTACGACCCCGTGAGTAAGGAATGGAAAACGATGATTGTTTCGTCCAGGTCCCAGATGAACACGCGCTGGAGAAAGAAAAAGCTAAATCAATGCTGCGCTCTGCCTCCTGCAAACCGAGACGCACGTCGATATCAGCCTGGCGTGCGGGCTTGAGGGGCAAGGCCTGCCTGACCCTGACCCCACGACCCAAACCGCCATGACCAAACCCCCCACTGCATTATCACGATCAATAATGAGACACTAATTAAACAGATATGTTAACGGTGTCACATCACCAATATGGCCAATCAGTTCAGGACGTGTCATTGAAAAGGTGGACACGTTAAAGTCTTCGACCAATTATGACAACGGCATCATAAAATAACATGTTTAATATGTGAACATGTGTACAAAAAGTTTGCTGAAATATGCACCTATTATTGATTATTAAATCTAATCTAATATGATAATAAATATGTGGTCTGTGCAAGAGGTTATGACGCATTTAATATTTTATGTTGCTCCCAAAACGTTAAACAAATAGGAACGTGAAATAAAATGTGCCTGGACATACTTATATTTATACGTATTTAACAAAACATGCATCAAACATTTACAGATGACTTTCCATTTTATGTAAAACAAACATAAGCACGTGTGTTTATGTTAAGTATAAAAAATGGAATTATTAATTCTGTAACACATCATTGGCATCTTAAAAAGAAACTTCATTTCCATTTTTTACCATCATTTAAAAATGCGAGTTTAGATAAAACAGACAAGTAGAACCAGTTGAACCAATTAAAATGATCCTAAATGAGTTGATAACAATCTTGTTACATCAAATTGTTTTAAAAAAGTAGTGTATTTTCTGACAGTAATCTGGATGCTGCAACAAACAGGCAAAGAACCTCTTGCTATTAAACTTCATTATATAATGTATATATTTTGAATATACACATTTTTAATGAATTTTTTGGTTAATTTTGAAAGGGCCTCCAGCTCTGTAGGAATATTTCAGAATGAAACACTGAGATGTTTTGCCCGGTAAATGCCTTGCACCTTATTTAAGTTCATGAGCGAATTTAAAGTACTAGTGTGGAGAGGCTGTGTTTCTGCTGAGCTCCTGGCTGGGTTTCAGTACCTCAAGGTCGGAGTCGGGCGGTGGTGACGGGTTGTTATTCCTCCTTCCTCGACCACGTGACTTTCCATCTGAAGCTCGGCGCAATCGATCCGAATCTGAATCTTTAATGGGGGTTGATGGACTGTGGATTGTACTGTACTCTCCTGCAGGAGGGACGAGAGGAGAAAGAAAAAAAGAGAAGTGGTGTATCAGTAGAGAGGAATAAAAATGGCCTTCACCTTCAGGATGGAGCTGCAGCTGGATCCGTTTACTCGCCGAGGCCCAGGGCTGCAGCTACTGTACCTACTAATACAGAGTTTATCTGATCGCTAGACACCCCCATACCACTCAGGCTGCAGTAGTGGCTTTAGGGGGGGTTGTGCATTATCTGCACGTTAATTACTTCATAGAAGAACAAAACAAAACAGCACAGGCCTTTAGAAGCTACTGTTCGAATGATGGAATGAAAGAAGCGTGTCAAGATTAAATAAACAGGTCGTTTCCGAGCCGCGGTCGGCATGGCGACGGCAGGAGGTTCTGCCAGAAGCTCTGTTTAGGGCTGCCGAAACAAAACCTAAACAATCGGGCCTCTTTTATCAACTCCAGATCAACTAAACTTCTGGCGCTCTAAATGTACTCGTGAAACAACGGGATCAGGATCAGGATTAGTGTTAATCTTGGGTTTGGCCTTAAGTCTAATCTTAAAGGTTAACTTAAAGGTAATTGTAGCTTTTCCATATCTGTGAGAAAAACACTGGGAGAGAGTAGTATGATGATCGTGCTCAGATGAAACTGGTCAATATTATTTTGCTCTGAGAGCAGAGATAACTGTGCTAACAGTAAACATCAAATTTGAACAAACCAAAAAGATTTGTAGTTTAAAAATTCTAATAAAAGTAAGTTACCTGTCTGAGTGCTAAACAGAACAATCGTCTGCCTTTTATTCTCGTATCGTATTGTTTTACAAATGTATTATTTGACTGAATCTCACGGCAGTCAGGCACTTTTTATCATTTTTTTGTTTCCAGACACCCTGTCACTGCTAACTGACCACCGATCAGGTTTTCTTTTTGGTGAATTTGGCTTAAATTAAGTGCGACTGCCTTGTCGTTGCCTTTATAAGGCTAAAAGCGGTTTAGCACTAATGCTTGCAGTGTTTTTTCTGGCTCTGTGGGAGAAAAAAGCAGCTCAGGCGGGACCAGCTCTCTGCAGCAGCAGTGCAGTTATAGGATTTCACCCCGCCCCCATTTCTCTAAGCTAATTTGATTTTAATTCCTCATAACTGACAGTGGTACTGCAGCGCGAGTCGGCCGAGCGGTTGGAGCTGGAATGCTCGGCATGGCTGCTCCTCTGCCAACAGCATTCATGAGCCGGACTAACAGGAACTGCTGTCCAACAATGAATGGCAATGTTTTCCACTGCAGTGAATGACCTCCAGAACAGTGCTGGACTCGAAACAATAAAAGAGCATTAAATACGGTTAACCGGAAACATCTTAAAGCATCTCAGAACTCTTCCATTTATTTGTTGTGGTAAATAAACCCCTTTCTGTTTTTGCTACAATCAAACTTTGCACCACTTTTGTTACAGTGAAACTGAGCACCAAAATGTTTGCTAAAAAGAAATTTTTGCACCAAAACTTTGCTATGACGGCATTATTGCCACAAAATTGCCCTACACTTAAATATTTGCACTAAAACTTTTGCAACAACACATTTTTGCACCAAAACTTTTGCTACAAGTAAATGTTTTCATCAAACTTGGCTACCATAAAATTAAGCACCAGTGCTTTTGCTACAATTACATTTTTGCACCAAAACTTTTCTTGCAGTTAAAATATTTGCACCAAAATGTTTATTACAGTCAAATTCCCAGCAAAACTTAGATATATGGAAATTTTTGTGCCAAACTTTTTGCTATAATGGCATTTTGAAAATGTAACTTTTGCACTGAAATTTTTACAACAAGCAATCTTTTGCATCAAAACTTATCCTACAATTAAACTTTTTTCTTCTTGGCCAAAACCTTTGCAATAATGAAATTATTGCACCTCAAACCTTTGCCTGCATATTCAATTTTGCACCAAAATTTTTACTACAATGACATTTTTTCACCAAAATGGTTGCTACAAGAATTTTTTGCTGTATTTGAAATAGCAACTGCAACTTCCTGAACCAGTATTTCATTCAAAACCTAATTTTTGCACCAGTTTTAAAGAGCCTGAAAGAACATCTTAGAGAATTTTATGTTGAAGAAGTGTGCCGTAACGTTCTAGGGGATCACCCCTCTTTCCAGGGACGCTGTGGTGAGGAGAGTTTTGTTCTGAAACACAACACGCCAACCAACAGATCATCAAACCCCTGAAAAGCAGCGGTGATATTTCGTCCCGCTGTTTTATTCTAAATTCTAGATGATTACTCCTGAAGCTCGGTCACACTGTTCCACTTCCAGTTGCTTTTAAAGGCAGTTTGGTTTGGCAGAAGTTTTAACATGAAAGTATCTTTGAGCCAGAAGAGTTTCAGTCTGAGCTTTTAACGACAGTTTAGGAAAACAAAACTGTCTGTCATCGTTTAGAATCTGCTCTTCAGACCTGAGGAGGACGCTCTGAGAGTCGTGAAGGTGGGTGTTGGAGGTAAACACCTCCACAGCATTAGCATTAGCACACAGATCACAATTTAACCCTTTGCACTAAAACGTTTGCTGCAATGGAACTTTTGCTAGAATTGAAATGGCAACTCCCCCTTCATGAACCTCTTCAATACCGAGAGGTGTTTCATTCAAAACCTAATTTTTGCACCAATTTTGAAAAGCCTGAGAGAATTTTTTTAGAGAATTTAATGGTGGGAGAATTTCTTAGTGAATGTAATGGAAGAGTAATAGTGGGAGTCAGACATTCCCGGGGGATCTTGGAAGGTGTGTGTGTGCACCTGTCTTACCTGCGGAGTGGTCGGTGAGGGCCTGGCTGGTGATGCCGGACGGGGGCTCCTGCAGGGTGTAGGTGGCTGTGGTGGAGGGGGTGGTGGGGCTGGTGTTGTTGCTGGTCATGTAGGGGGACGTGTAGGGGCTGCTGTTGTAATACTGGGCGTACTGGCCCTGACCGAACGCCGGGTAGGAGGCGTAGTCCTGCACAAACACACCACAGCCGAAACGTGAGCCGCAGGCGCTCTGAGATGCTGCTACTCTCCCGAACCGCTTCCAAAAACCTAAACGCCAACACATGTCTCTGGAGGGCAACATCTGGAGACAGCCATCTGTCTTCCTCTCTCTTTTTTATCCCTCCGTGATTCATGTGTGTGAAGAGCGAGAGGTAATCCGTGTCTACAGTGCTCGGGACATCCAGAGTGATTCATATCATGCGGGTAAAGTGCGAATGTATACACCCCCCACCCCCCCAAAAGGCTTCCAGAGAGCCGCAGGAGGGTCCAGTGGACGGAGAAGGTTTACAGCAGGCAGCGTTTATGGACAAGAGGAAGAGATTACAGATACCTGTTGAGTGCTGTTGAATCCAGTGGAGTTCGTGAGGGAGTTGCTTCCTGCGTACAGTCCAGACGTCGTCGTAAAGCTGCCTCCTGCAAGAGCAAGAAACATCAGTGTGACCCGAGAACAGCACATCCACAAAAAAATCTAAAAGAATGCGCCTCGCAGGTGATAGGACAGAGAAGCACAGGTGGAAACAGGATGACAGACACCGCAGGTACACTATCAGATCAAAACCTCATCCTTCTTTTAGGGATTTTTACACTACTTTGCGGTGAAAGACCAGCATAAATGTTGTATAATGAACAGGTTTTGTCACACCAGTAACATGATGTAGCTTTAGCTTTCACGTGTTTTAGGCAGTAATTTTTTTATTTATTTAGGGAAACTGGTGGGATTTGTACATTTTCATCTGCTAAACATCAAGAAGACTTTAATATTTCCAAAAATGGTATTTTACAGGAAAAGGAAGACCACTGACAAATTTCAGGGTAAGTCAGTGAAAAATGTATTAGAAGCAATTTTGGACTATTTTCAACAAAATTGTGGGTCTTATTTACAATCTCAAGATAAAAATATACATAAAAAAAACCAAGCTTGATCTCACTGGCTCTTACCAATCCATTAATGGTTAAAGATGGCTGAAAAGCACACATGGCCACAGGGTTGATTATTTTGAATAAAACCACAACAAACTGTGTCACACATCTTTTTTTTTTATAACTGACCTGGGCTTTTTTTACTCTCTCTCCGACACACATTTTGAAGGAAACTCAACTGTTCTGTTTCTCTCTCCGTGTATATTACAGAGGGGACTCGACCACAAAAATACATTTTTTAAAACGATGAATGCTTGGACTTTGATCGATCAATCAAAAAAGGGATATACACTTTAATGAACTTCTACAAAAATAAAAACAAACTTATCACACTAATAAAGTGTTTTAAACAGGTTAACTTAAAACAAGGGCTTTTTGTCAGGATAAATGTTGGCAGCTTGTGGACAGGGTTTGTCAAAAGAAGTTGCCTCATACTTGAAAACAATTATAATTTTACTGGAGAATGAAAAAAAAACATTCTTATTATCAGCAATTTTGGTCCATCTTTGTTCATACGTTAGTTATGAAATTTGACCATGACATAAAGCACAGATGACATCTTCAAGCCACGTTAAAAAGTGAGAAACCCTAGAAAAGGAGATACGAATTTGGTTGGCAGCCTGAGGAAGTGCAGCAGAGCAGGACAGGACTGTCGGGGTGAAGCGGAGGTGAAGCGCTGCATAGAAAACCGAGTCAAAGCGCTCGCAGGTAAAATGTGGGCGTGAGGGGTGTTTGAGGTTTCAGGGAGATGAGTAACAGTGGCTTCATCTCTCCTCTGCCCTTATCCGAGACGAGATCTGGGCTGGTGGTCGAGAAGAAACGGAGCTGCTGGTGGTGGAGGGGGGCTGTTTTATCTCCACAATGGCTGAAACAGTGCTACTGTTGTGTGTAAACCACTGAGGGATGATGAGGGAGGGTCACTCCTCGGCTAATTTCCTGCCCCTGGAGCTCAGACACGTCCATCTCCTCCTCAGCGCTCTGGAGGCACGTTCTGAATCATCAGGAGCCTGCCCAGGTCTGCCCATCCTCCACACGGCCGAGAAACAACTGGGACCTGAGGTTAATTCTTTACTGTAAGCACTGGAGCTATGGGGCTAATGTAACCATCAAGTATAGCTAACAGCCCACCCATTACCATGACAACCGACAGACAGGGTGGACACCTACGGTCCCAAATCCAAGACCAGAGAAAATGCTGGTATTTTGCATTATTTCACAAAAAGGTTAAAGATTTTCTACTTTCACCTCAATTAGTACAATTCTTTACATTTTCAGTACTTTTTAAGGCTATTAATACTCTTTAAAGTTTGAAAACATTCATAAAGACACATTTTGACACTAAGTTTTAAATTTACAGGACTAGACAGGCCAACACAAGACTACACAGGACTAGACAAGACTGCACAGGACTACATAAGAATACACAGGACTACACAAGACTACACAAGACTACACAAGACTATGCAAGACTACATAAGACTACACAAGACTACATAAGACTACACAAGACCATGCAAGACTTCACAGGACTACATAGGACTACACAAGACTGCATAAAGACTACACACAACTACAGAAGACTATGCAGGACTACATAAGACTACACAAGACTACACAAGACTAGACAGGGCCAACTGATATAATTATAATTATAATGTGGATCACCAGACAAGTGTTAGATTTTTAAGGAGCTATTAAGTGCTGGAACAGTGAATGAGTGCATTTAAAGTTAAAGAACAGTCTAGAATGTGACTCTGCATCACCATACAACCAGTTAATAAGAGTCAGACATGCACTGTTACAGATTCATTCATCTTAGAAACTAAACTAAGTTTATTTCACAGATTTTCATCGATAGTTGTTCACTCAACAACTTTGCAGTTTAACAAGAATAAAAATCTGCCGTTTATGAAATAAATGGATAAGTGAGAAAAGCTTTTGACTGGTTGTGTATGTAGTGAAGAACTGGAGTTTAGGACTGTAAATAAATTAGCCTCATGCTAAACCAACCCCACAGCAGAAAGCAGGTCCATCAATCCGAAATACCATCCAACAGAAAACGGATAATGAGTGCGAACACGTTTATTTTATGTCAGCCTGAAAATATTTTCCCAGAAGCTCGTCTCTGCTTTGGTTGGTTAACTAATATCAACAGGCTTTAAGCTAATGAACAGCTGCACTGCTCTCTTGCGCTCTCGCTCTCTCTCTCTCTCTCTCTCTCTCTCTCTATCTCTCTATCTCTGTCTCTTTGTCTCTCTGTATCTGTCTCTCTCTCTGTCTGTCTGACTTGTCTCTCTCTCTCGCTGTCTTTCTCTCTCTGTTTGTCTCTCTCTCATTCTCTCTCCTCTCTCTCTGTCTCTCTCTCCCTTCTGTAAGAAATGAACAGGATATTAATTTACAGAGTTTAAATAAAAGAGTAATTACACCTTTGTTCAGGTAAACAAACCGAAGGAGAGTCTTTCATCCTGTGGTCATAAATGAGAACCCCACTCCTCTCTCCTTTAACCCCCCTGACTTCAGACCGCCCCCCCCTTTTCTGAAAGCGTAACAAACATGAAGCAGCTTTGCTGGTGCTCCAGTGTGGCCCCGTCCGGCCAGTTTAGCGTCCCTACGAGGCCGCTTGTTTAAAGAAACCCCTCATTTACAGACATGTGGACAACAAGATGGGAACAGAAACGTCTTCCATTGTCTCTGACTCTGTTAATGTGCTGAGGTGATCGGTGGGGGTTTGCACAGGAAAAAAAACACAGCTCACATAAAGAGAAACACATCAAACTCCCATCAAACAGCAAATTAGCTGGAGCTCTAGTTCAGAAAGTAGTAAGAGCAGGGGGCCGCGGGTCGGACGCTGTCTCTGGAAAGAGCCGGAGCCACATGAAAGCCCAGCGAGACCCCCCCCCCCTCCATGAAGAATGACTCCATGCTGGGGAAAGGCCTGGTCATTCCCTCGGGCAGCAAAAAAAAAAAGAAACGAAAAAAGCACCCGCTCTGTCGTGCTCCACTTAGTTCACTCAGGACGAGACACCGACTCTCCAATTGCGAGTCCATTTGCTGTGCTTGATCAGTCTTCTTGCCATGGGCTACATCTATCATCAGCGCACAATATTTGTAGCAGAAGTTTTGTACGCCTCTCTGGGGAGCAGTCGATCAAGTCCAGATGGACTGAAAAAAAAAAAACGGTCTGCTGACCCGTTTTCACCGTGTGAGAAGTAAAGAATCACCAAAAACAATCACCAGACACACCAAACTGAATCACACATGAGAGTCACTCGAACCGATTAACTGTATTTCACCTTTCAATTCTCTCTAATCAGTTTCCTCCATGATCAATAAGGTATTTTGATTCTGATTATGATTCTCTTTCTAATACTATAATGCTTTAAATACTACAGGTATTTAAAATACAACACATATTTAAAATGTCAGTTTCTGATTAGCGAAAACTGAATTCCAGTGTGGAATATACAATATTCTGAAGTATAAATCCCTTATTATTTATAATGCAGTAAACCTCAGAAGTTGTATTATACGCCATTAGGATGTTGATTTAGGGAATAATTCAAGCTCAGCAATTTTCTAAAAGCTTTAAACTGTTCTTACAAATAATATTACAATTATTAAAAAATATTGTCGCCAAACGAAAACTTCATAGCAGAAGGAAAAATATTTTTGTTGCTTATAAGTTACATTTAAACATGTTAATATAGTTAATGAAGTTCATGTAATTCATTTTGGATCATTTCTATGGTTTAATTCATTGTGAAACATTCAGGCTGTGCGTGAGATCAGTGATTTTCAACCAAAAACAAAAAACAAAAAAAAATGGAGACAGAAAATGTTGTTATTAAAATGTACACCGAACTGGTGACAGCGGCTGAAGCCCAGTGTGACCTTTTCCTCCTCATTTCTTTTTCTCAGGGGCGCAGCGGAGTGAGGCACTGCTGGAAGAGAGTGAAAACATGAATCTAACAGATTCCCTGTGACAGCTGCAGGCAGGCCGGCCATACTGGGGGCTCGGAAGGGCTCGGAGGTGGGGGTGGGGGTCAGACCACTAGGTCCAGGACTTTTCTTTTACATACATGAAGGGCTTGAGTCCAAAATAGTTTGGCAATTAAACTCCTCAGACATACTTCGACATTTCATTAACAGGCTTATTATTTCCTTAAAGGGTTCCTTAATGGTTCTACATATACCATTTAACTGGTGTAGAACCTTTACAATATATAGATAACAATGGTTCTGTAAAGGGACCTTCAGGGAACCAAAAGTGGTTCTTCTACGCATTTGTGGTGCAGATTTTCTCTCTTGAATGACCTCACTAGAAATTGCTGTGATTTTGTAGGTCATTTATACTTAATTTTATCTGAATGGTTTTGATTTGTAGTTTATTAATCCTTAATTTGATCAAAAATGGTTTTGATTTATAGTTTATTAATCCGTAATTTTATCTGAATGGTTTTGATTTGTAGTTTATTAATCCTTAATTTTATCTGAATGGTTTTGATTTGTAGTTTATTAATCCTTAATTTTATCTGAATGGCTTTGATTTGTAGTTTATTAATACTTAGTTCTAAACACTGAACCCAGATCACCTTCCTGTATAATATAAGAGGAGATATTTTAGTTATTGCTGTGCTTAAAAGTGACATAAATCATACATTTAACACCAAAACAAACAGAAAATTGCAGGAGTGCAGACTGTCGTGTCCACTGTGTCGGACTAAAGCTGTTAGAGACCACTTTTCTTTACAGGCCTGTCCGATCAATACAGCGAGAGCCAAACGAGGCTCACCAGTCTGGCTGGTCAGTGGTCATCTGTCATCTGCAGCTAGTGGCTAATGTGTTTTTCAGGGTGTGTGTGTGTGTGTGTGGAGGGGGCCTCTCAGATGCCTAGCGTCAGCTGGACCAACCACCCCAACACTGACAAAGTAACTGCATTCAGATCACGGTCATTAAAGAAAAGGGCCGTTACACACCAAATGTGACAAAATAATTAGCTAATAATACAGCAAAATTATTTTTTACCACCAAAACTATGCACATGAAACATGATACGACTTTCAGACTGTTCGTTGTGACATTTAATAAAACATCTGGGATGTTAGGATCCACATGTTGTTCTTGATTGACAACACCGACCAGTTTAGTGAGTTGTCACTAACAGACTAAAAGGGCTGCAATAATATCTTAATAAACATAAATTTACTGTCATTGCATGAATGCATGAATTGTATGAATTAATCACAATTAGAGTGTGAAGACCTTAAACTGTCACTATGGTAGCATCATTGTTATGTTAATTGGTTTATTTACGTATTACATTCATTTTTGACATCAGTACACACCACATTTTTGACCATTTGTGACTAAGAATTTTATTTTTAAACAATTGCAGGATTTCTATTATAAGTACTTTTTGGCGCCCCGTGTAAGGAGGCCTGTTTAAACTGAAGAGGCTAAATTAGTGGAATAATATGCATTCTACATTTTACAGTGTAACATGGAAAAATGTACATTTATGCTCTCATCATCCATTTGCTCCCCCCCTTGGTAAAGTAGTGCTGGATGTAATCTATGTAAACTCTCTTGGGTCTTAATTGTGATGTTAGTGTAGTGTGAAACCAAAACTGAAGAACATTGAACCAATTGGGTGAGCGGATATGTGTTTGGGAAATATTTTATCCTGCGGCAAGAACTGGAGAAGGATTTTACTACTATGTATGTATGATGTGAAGCTTAACGTTTGGGTTGTCACCTTTTCTTCTTTCTCTTTGCTCTCTCTCAAAGCAAGACCCCTGAACTTTTTCTGTTGTAAAAATCAACTTAAAAAGCGAAGGACTCCCAGAGCGTGACCAGACTAAAGAGCCACCACCAGACAGTCTGTGCTGTCAGACGTTTCCAGTTCATTTTCTTGATCTAGGAACTCTCTCTTCGGGATGGATATTTGTTGGAAGAGGCAAATCAGGCTAAAAAAATGCACGCCCAGCTTTGGCCGCAGGAGCAACTGCAGCAGTAGAGTCCATTTAACTGTGAAGAAGTGAATGAGCGTCTATGGCAACATCTGCCGCTGCGCTACGTTATTTATTATGAGATGCTCTGGAGAGTTTTCAAAAACATGTGGAGATGTTTCTACTGTCACACATTATTTGGAGCTGAGTAGGCCCAGCACCACTGCTAACTATGTGTGTGTGTGTGTGTGTGTCTGTGTGTCTGTGTGTGTGTGTGCGTGTGTGTGAGTCTTGCAGAAAAATGCTGAAGGCAGGCAGGGAGAGAGAGAGAGAATAAAGTTCCTAACAGAATCGATGGGTGGCAGGCAGTCTGCCTGATTTTCTTTCAGATCCCTGAAGGACTGTGTGACTTCCAAGAGCGCCTGGTGTTCCCTCTTAAACAAACACACTTAGGAACATCCATGGCCAAGTGCTGAGCCAAGCCATGGAGAAAAAAAACACACTGGTCTATCCTTAAATTGTAAAACACAGCTATTTTTCCATCTGTGTTGATTTCTCTCTGAAAGCTTAAAGAAAGAAAGAAAGAAAAAAAAAGATGGTGCCATATGCTTGGAGACGTTATGGATCAGAATGTGCCTGCTATTAATTGTCTGCCATCCTCGAAGGGGCCCAGAGAGAAACCACATCTTTTAGAAGACGAAGAACATGAAGGAGAAAAAGAAAATACCAACATTGCTCATTACTTTAATTGTAAATTTAGCTTATTTATCCTAACTGCACTGGAGTCCTCTTAGGGAGTTTCAACTTCTGAGTCATGGTTCCTCTCAGTGGTTCTTCTTCATTACAGAGTTTCTTAATTTTTGATCTTAGTTCTTTTAAGTGGTTCTTCCTCATGTTGTTAGGGGATTTCCCCTTGCTCTTGCTTCCTCTAAGTGGTACCTTGAGCTCTTAGAAAGGTTCTCCTGCCACTTAGATATGCTAAATATGCATATTTCTGGAAAGCTATTGTATGTTTTAGAAAAACAAATGAGACAGAGCTGAAATGTTTGGAGGTTTATGCTCCAGAATGAAGATTCCCTGAATTTGCACTTCCTCTAAACCTCATAATCACATCCGCTACCAGACAACATATATGACCAGCGATGGAAGCAAAAAGCACTACAACATTTGAAGTGAACTGAAGGAGACGGCGATGAACGGCAGAGAAGAAGAAGAAGACGAAGAAGAAGAAGAAGAAGAAGAAGCAGAAACAAAAGAAGAAGAAGCAGAAGAAGAAGAAGAGGTTTGGGATGAAGAAGATCCTTACCTTGCATCTGGTAGCTGTAGGGTGCCTGTCCAGTCTGGGGGGTGGAGAAGCTGGAGCTGTAGCTGAGGAAGCTGCTCTGGCCTGGAGACTGGGCCTGGCTCAGCCCGCTCTCTGTCTTGATGCCTGCCCACAATGGACCTAAATCAGTTAGTGACACCAAAGCCATGATGCACACTCCTCAGAGCGGCTTCCTACTCAACAACAGCAACAATAACAACAACAACAACGAGTACAACCAGTCTAAGGCCAGGGCCATGGTTCAAGCTCATGGTGGAGAAACTTTGCATTCTTTGCATTGACCTTCAAAATCCTAGCTACACTAAAGGAGTATTATCTGAATTATCGACTTGAATCTTCTCCAAGACGAGTGGAGAACGTCGTGTGGAAGGTGGAGAACGTTCCCTCTACACCACAGTGTGAGCAAAGGAGCCGATACTTTGTGAAGATCTGAATCTGATGCCATTGTTGACTCAGACTTGTTGATGTAGAACGCAAACAGAACCGACTGTTTTGTGTGGAGCTACAAAGGCTTCCACACATTTTTGGTGTCAGTCGAGGCAGAACCATCGCGAGATTAGATTGAATCAGGCCTGGTGCGGGTTTATGATTTGCTCTCACTCAAACAAACGTCTGGACCCTCGATCGCTCGGCTCTGAGCGGCATCGTCTCCGCGGATTCTTTCGCCACTTTTTAAGCTTGCTCAATCCCCGGACAAACAAGAGAACCACTCTGGGCGCAGGTTCCGTCCCTCGCTGGCTGTGTAAACTGTTTTCTGTTTTGGAATCCTCTCCTCTAATCTCCCACATCTGTCCAACCAGCACAGACGCAGGGATGAGCTGGCAGCTCCAAAACTAAGAAGTCAGCAGAGTTCCCAGTTCCAGAAGGAAAAAAAATGTTTTAAAGTCAACACAAATTCATCGGACTAAAAAACACGAATTCATTCTTTGGCACCATGAACAACATTTTAATAATAATACAACATCAAATCTCATTAAATTCATTCACACTGTGCTGTATCCTAGTGAACAGAAACACTGTTATACAAACTTGACAACGGGATTGTTGTGTACGTCTTTAAACCATAAAACTCCAAGGCCCAGTTTCCCAGTCCCAGATTAATCTTAAGAAAATGGTCATTCTTTAATGACACTGAAATCTAATCCAAGTTTAAGCCTAATCCATGCGTGAGGAACCAGCACTAAGGTTCTGTATGATGTTCTACTCAAGTAACCTACTCATTAACTTTATATTAGAAATTAAATAATAAAACGTCTGAATGAATAACTGAACACTATGCCTGATTAAGTGATTACAATTCAATTTAGCTCCAGACAGATGCAGCACATCTAATTAAGGTTCTGCAGATCAACTGGCTCCACTGCAGTATTTAAGGTGGAACATCAGTATTTAAGATGCAGTGTTTAAGGTGGAACATCAGTATTTAAGGTGCAGGATTTAAGGTGGAACATCAGTATTGAAGGTGCAGTATTTAAGGTGGAACATCAGTATTTAAGCTGCAAAGTTTAAGGTGGATTATCATTATTTAAGATGGAACATCAGTGTTTAAGATGCAATATTGAAAGTGGAACATCAGAATTTAAGCTGCAGTGTTTAAGGTGGAACATTAGCATTTAAGGTGGAACATCAATATTTATGTTGCAGTGTTTAAGGTGGAACATCAGTATTCAAGGTGGAACATCAGTATTTAAGGTGGAACATCAGTGTTTAAGGTGTAACATCAATATTTAAGCTGGCTGCACTGCTCTTTTTGTCAGGATTGTTTTTTATACTAGACTTTGTTGCGTTCTAGTGTCTGGTTGTCGTTGCTAGGTTACAGATGAGGGAGGCAGAGTGATCCCAAAGAGAGCATTGTTATTGTTGATACTGGCATCTACAGTCCCTCTCAGCCAATCAGGCGGTGAGATTGATGAGCCCAGAATTGGAGAAGTTCTCTAAGAAAAGTACATCCAGAAACGCGATGCTGTTCTAGTGGGCGTGTCTTATTGGCCTAGTTTAAGGGGGTTTTGATGTTATAAAGTTAAGCCTTTAAGCGCCAGGGTGTTTTTTAAGAAGTACTGGATTTTGACAGCAATATTTCAAAAGCTTGTGGCTTAAAATGGGTTAAAGATAGAGACTTACTGTAAATTAGAAAAATGTTGGGCATGA
>JBBPCY010017262.1:0-15090 GCA_037974405.1 Brachyalestes nurse
GGTGAGAAAGGGTCGGATTCTTCTGATGTTGTACAGAAGGTATCTGCATGTCCTGGAGAGGTGGTCAACGTGCGACACGAATGAAAGATCTTCGTCCAACATAACACCAAGGTAATGATAACAATTCTCAAAAGAAACGGTGACTCCCTTTGATGAAAAGCAGCTGAGTCTTGCTGGGATTCAGCTTAAGGTGGTGGGCCGCCATCCAAGAGGAGATGTCAACCAGGCATTCTGAGATGCGGGTCGAGACCTGATCATCACTGGAGGGGAAAGAGAGGACAAGTTGAATGTCATCTGCATAAAAGTGGTAGGAAAATATCCCAAGGCTGGAGAGAGTAGCCAAGAGGATCTGATGGGTCGATGGTTAACCGTGTCAAAGACTGCAGAAAGGTCCAGAAGAATCAAGAGGAGAAGACATGTTGGCTGGTCTAGCTGCATGAAGCTCTTCAGAGACGGATAGTAGTGCAGTATCAGTAGAGTGCGCAGCCTTGAACCCAGACTGGTGAGGATTCTGAAGCCTGTTTTGAGAACGATGTTAAGTTGGTTATAAACAGTCTGTTCCAGGACTTTGGAAAGGAATGAGAGAAGTGATATTGGTCTATAGTTGTTGTCTGAGGAGTCCAGCGTGGGTTTCTTCAGAATCGGTGTGACCACTGCAGATTTAAAAGCAGATGGGACATGGCCAGGTAGCATACATACCTGAGGAGGTGGATGATGAAGTAGAAGCTAGGCAGTCAACAACTTTGCATTTCTCTATCTGCACATAATGCACTTTGGCTAGATGTTTTGATAAATTGCTTGTGTTTCCATCTTTACAAGCACAAATCTTGTTGCACTTGTTGCAAAAGCCTTGTCCGTTAACGTCAGAGCTTATCGATACTTCTGTCTTTTATAATTAGGCACCGGGACCGATTAAGTACCGGGTTTCGATACCCATCCCTACATAAGCATTCCTATGCTATGCCCTCACAGACAGGTCTGGAGCAAACCATATTATTTGTCTTTCACCGTGGGCATTTTATATGAATATATGTTTTCAGGAGGCAGTATATAAACACTACGCTGAGCTTCTTGATCAGAACAAGAAGACTTCAGAGGAAAAGTGTTGGAAGCTGCTGTCTGACCTGTACAAGCAGATGAGTGAGAATCTGCAGCAATACACAAACCCTGGAGGATATGAACAATACTGCAAAGACAGAGATAACATAATTACCCAGTACCAGAAACAGCCCAACAAGGGAGTCATGGTAAGAAATAAGCACAGTACATACATACTGGGACACAATACATATACTGAACAAAAATATGAATGCAACACTTTTGTTTTTGCTCACATTATTCATGAGCTGAATTCTGCAACATTTTCTACATACACAAAAGACCCATTACACATCTACGTCGCATAGAGTTGATCAGGTTGTTGATTGTGGGCTGTGGAATGTTGGTCCACTCCTTTTCAATAGCTGTGCTGAATATTGGCAGGAACTAGAACACGCTGTCGTATACGCCGATCCAGAGTATCCCAAACAATGGGTGACATGCCCCATTAGTATGCTGGCCATGCAATAACTGGGATGTTTTCAGCTTCCAGGAATTTTGTATAGATCCTTGCAATATGGGGCCGTGCATTATCATGCTGCAACATGAGCTGATGGTCGTGGATAAATGGCACAACAATGGGTCTCAGGATCTCGTCACGGTATCTCTGTGCATTAAAAATGCCATCAATAAAATGCAGCTGTGTTCGTTGTCCGTAACATACACCTGCCCATACCATAACCCCACCGCCACCATGGGCCACTTGATCAACGCTGACGTCAGTAACCTGCTCAGCCACACAATGCCGCACATGCTGTCTGCCATCTGCCCTGAACAGTGAAAACCCGGGACTCACCCGTGAACAGAACGCCTCTCCAACGTGCCAGATGCAATGGAATTAGAGCATTTGTGAGCTAATCAGCACCTTGATATGCCACACCTGTGAGGTAGGATGGATTATCTCAGCAAAGGAGAAGTGCAAAAGCACAGATTTAGACAGATTTGTGAACAATATTTGGGAGAAATGGGTCTTTTGTGTATGTAGAAAATGTTTCAGATCTTTGACTTCAGCTCATGAAAAATGTGAGCACAAACAAAAGTGTTGCGTTTATATTTTTGTTCAGTGTAAATACTGGGGCACAGCACATAAAGACTGGGACACAGTACATAAATATTCAATTTAATTCAATTTTATTTATATAGCGCTTTTAACAATGGACAGTGTCACAAAGCTGCTTCACAAATGAGAGAAAATTATGTATGTGAGTGTATGTGAGAGAAAAAAATAAAATAAGTAAATCTCTGATGAGCAAGCCAAGGGTGATGGCGGCAGTGGCAAGGAAAAACTGTGGCACAGCAGATAAATCCTGGGAAACAGCTCATAAATACTGGAACATAGTACATAAATACTAGGACACAGTACATAAATACTGGGGCATGGTACATGAATACTGGGGCATTAGCAAAAAAAAGAAAAAAGGGAGATTCTGATCTGTAATCCCTTTTCCCTTCATGGTTTTTTTTGTGTAGGCTGATGATGTTTTGGAGAGGTTTCTGAAAGAAAGAAGTGTGGAAGCAAACTCCATTCTCCAGGTGGACGAAAAACTGACTGATGCTGAGAAATCAAAACAAGGTATGGTGGCTACAGTTATATAACTTTAAATGAATTTTGTTGAAACATATTAATTATGTAAGCTATTGTGTGCTGAGTTAAAATAAGTAATATACAATACGCCACACATTAAGTTGTAGACATCAGGTCCAATATAGGTCCAAAGTCCGGCCCGTGGGCCATTCACGGCCCACTGTCAGATTTTTATACGGTCCACAGCTTTGATGAAATCGTTTATCGTTTATGGCTTGCTAGCTCTTATTTTATTAAACTCTTGAATAAGATTTGGTTATAACTGCTGATGTTATGTACCTGTAGATGTGACACAAAATTTAGCTTTCTGAAAAATCTTGTAAAAGACAATGTACTTGTTTTGAACTTCAATAAAAACAGACTTTGCATCACGTAGAACTCTTGTTTAAAATGTTCACGAGGCAAAGATATTTATCAAACTCATGGAAATGTATAGTATTCTTTACAGTTTCTTTAATGTTATGAATGAATGAAAGGCAGATTTGTGTTTAGAGTTGTTCACGTCTGCCTGAGTGGTTTATATTTGGTTACATTGCTATTTGAAAAATAAAGGTAATTGTGACAATAAAAATGCTTTTAGAACAGTGTGTATTTTCATGTAACTTTTGTAGTTAAAAATGTCAGAAGGAACTACTGGCCCCCTCAAATTTTATTGTATAAATGAAGCTATAGTATGCAAAACAAATCTTTAGAATTTAGTTAAAAAAACAGGATTTACTGCTGTTTGCTGATATTAATGATTTTCTTCTTACGCCATTTGTTCCATCCTCACATCATTAGACGGTTAGACCACTTCTGACCTCACTGGTTCAGTACTGATGTAGACCCTTGATAAGCGTTTCTTTAAGCAAAAATAAGAACGACAATTTTAGTTGCCCAAAAACATTTCTGTAAATGAGCTGCGAGTGGGCCCTTCCTCATGGGGGCGTGGATTTCCACCAGGGTTAATTGGGGATTCTAAATTGACCACAGTTGAGCTGAATTGTGCTGTGTGAATGAATGGGGTGTGTGTGTGTGTGTGTGTATGAATTTGAAATTCTAAATTGACCACAGGTGTGTGAATTGTGTTTGAGTGTCATGATTCCAGTCTGCGGCCTCCAGAGGTCGCTTTTGGACTGTGGACTTGTCACTTAATTGTACTCACCTGTCAGTTGTTTCCCTCATCAGTCACTTGCCTTCCCATTGGCCCTTTGTCTCCCTGCTGTGGTTTTTAGTTTGGTTTTGCCTCAGTTATGGTTTGTGGTGCATTAATGTCTGTTACTATTGTTCTCTCTCCTGTCCTGCTCCTGGTCTGTGGGTGGGACACACTGATGGGGTTGGGGTGTCTATACCAGGGTAGTTAGTTTGGGGGGGAGGGGATATTAAAATGATTATTAAAAGTGGGGGGACTTCTTTGGCATGATGTAAAAGAGTGTAGGCTGATAGAGAATACTCCTTCTTCCACACCCTAAATCCCTCTGTATCTTCCTCTACATCTTATAACCACGGGCAGAGGGGCTAGAGAGAGAAGCTCTGGCAAAGCAGGAGAAACAAGCCGCCGAGGAGAAGCAGAAGGAGACGGAGCAAATGCTGAAGGTGGAGAGAGAACGCCAGGAGGAACTGGTGCAGCAGATGAAGACGAAGTTTGAGGAGGAGATGCGTCTGCAGAAGGAGGAGCTTGGCAAAGCTTTGGAGAGTAAACTGGCCGAACAGAGAGACCTTGAGGAGAAAGGCTTCAAGGAGAAGGCCCTCCAGAAGGACGAGGAGATCAAGCAGCTCATGAAAGAGAAAGAAGATCGGCGTTCCGATTGGTTAAAAGAGATCATCTTAGCCCTGGTGACAGCCGTCAAAGAACTGATCCCTCATTTCCTCACTCATATACTTGAAAAGGATAAAGTGAAATCCCAAAGTAATTCATTCAATAATAAGGATACAAAGAAGTCGACCTAACACATCATGATCTAATTGTTACAATGCAACTGTTTTCTTGTTGATATGAATTTGTACAAGAAACCTGTAGACTGTGATTGCCAGTTTTTTTAAATCAAATTAGGCACCACACATTTGGACGGAAAATGTGGCAGTAGTTTAATACCCTCTGTATTTTCTTAAATGTATTCTGTTCCATTGCATAAAAAAGGAAGAATTAGTGTATTCAGAGTACTCTTAGAATATATGGGAAAATATATTGTGTTTTGCTTGTCATTTTTATTTGATTCACTTTGATTCATTTGATTAATGCTGTTATTTGGTGACAGTATTCTTCATTTATTCTTCATTTAATTTGAAAAATTCCCTGATCGTTAGAATGAGTTCTGCATCATTATATTATGTACTTCAGTCCATTGCTGCTCCAACAGTCTCCCTGGCAGGATTGCTGCTGGTCTCATTTCTTGGAGATTTAATTCTAAAGTGGATAGATATGCAATGTTTAATTAATGGAGTGACATGGAATCAAACATTCATAAGTCCAGTACAGCAGTTTATCACAATAGGATCTCAGCTACTGTGGATTCTCTACAGCTGGACAATCTGTTGGACTAACAAATAAATGCATGAATAAATAAATTAATATAAATAAATAAAAATATATAAATAAATAAAACTTGATGGTGTTTTGTTCAAGGAGCATTTTCTTTAGTGTGTTTGTGTTCTGAAAGTATTCTCAATAAGTAGCAATTAAGGCAACATAGCATCTTTTTGTGGTGAAACATTTTTATTATCTGATTACAGTAAAACAGCCCGATGATCGCGGGGGTTATGTTCCAAGAGCGCCAGCGAATTGTGAAAACAGTGAATTTGTGGTGTGGCACAAAAAAAGCCTATAATTGCCTAATTTTATAGTGTAAACCCTAAATATGCCCCCAAATTGTCATGGTAGGCTGGGGAAACGGATGCACAACAGACACCAGAGAGATGAAGATAAGGTTTCTTTTATTTCCAAACTTAGGAATGCGCTTCTTGTGCTTCAGCGCTGAGAAAACTGCAACTGAGAGTCCTCTCCTTCTCCACAAATACAGAAATCATAACTATGATATAATAAGGGCATACCATGTGCACAGAGAACATGGTATAGTAAGATGTCCCCTATGGGATAACGCCCTGCGATTACAACTGGCTGAGAAAGAAAGATTCAGGTCTTTAGCGGCGCGAGTTGTGGTCAAAACTATGGGAAGCGGCGTGGGGCTCAACACATTGAAACTCTGTACACAAACACTGCAATACGTGCACATACCCATTCAGTCTATAGGTTCACACCACTGAAGACCTTTCCACTACTCGCAGGAGGAAGCCTGGTGCCTCGTGGTTACAACCAGCTGGAGCGCGGTAACGGTTCCAAGAAAACGATTAATTTTCCTGCATCTGTAATATACGGATTTATCACTCTCTGACAGACGAAGTGTGGGTTGTGAAAAAATTCACAAATCAGACTGGTCATTTTGCGCCTGGTTTGGTCTTTCTGCGTTGTAAGATTTATAAGTAGTTAGTGCTTTAACATAAAAATGCAACCTCTAATGTCGTCGGATTTCAGGGCGGTAGACTCGATAATATAAATTCACAAATCACGATGAGCACAATGCTTCATGATTTAAGACTCTAAGTGACTACTATGAAGAGTAATATTCATTGGAATGCCGAATCGCTAACCGCAAATCTTTACTGGGGTTCATACCTCCATGTCCAGGGCTGCGTGCCACCTAATAAACTGGCGACTGGCTCCGTTGGATGCACGTCCGAGCTTCCGCAGACGTGACACAAATATATTCATAAGACACTTTCATTCCATTTTAAACTCGGCGCAATAAATTTGCCTTAAAGAAAAGCGTTATACATTACCCTAAAAATTACACATGGCGTAGTCGAGAATGTCTTGGTCTGCTGAAGCATTAAGACCCTTCACTGGAAATAAGGGGCCTGAATTCAGTAATTAAGAGGTGTGTCTCAATACTTTTGTCCATAGTGGACTTGTTCATATGCCCCAGTTATATGTGTAGAGGTGTGCGTTCTGTTCGTGCTTCATCCTTACAAGGTACTGAATCTTTCCACTCGTTGCAGTACTGAAAGTGAAAGAGAAAAGGGATACTTCACGACTGTGCAGCCAAAGATATACACTTTTCTCCGTTCCTGAGATGGTTTCTCGGAAATAATCAGCTTTTCCGGAAGCTGTGCCGTGTTTGGGGAGGGTTCTGGGTGTGTTTGGGGAGGGTTCTGGGTGTGTGTAGGGAGGGTTCTGACTGTGTTTGGGGAGGGTTCTGATTGTAAAGGAACGAATCTCTGTCTGCAACAGAAACTGCAGCACTCAAAACAAACGGCAGCTACGAAAAGAGCGGTCAGGCGGTAAGGTTTATTTTATAGCTCTTTTATTTACTCCAGAAATGGCACAGTAAACAAACTGGCAACATAGCTGCACTTGTAGAGTGTGAAAATCCTCAATCTTAAATTTAAGGCATTACTTCAGGAAGTTCTATTATTTAAGATGCAAGTTTGAAAAAGTTTTACCCCGTAATCAGCCTTAATCTATGCACTATTCCCTTTAATTGTCCCTAATTTCCTGTGTGGGAATTTAAGTTCAAATTCAAGGTAATTTTAAGGGGTAAAATTAAGGCGATTGGTTTTGTTGTGTAAAGGTGTTTAAATAAGTTTTATTTTACAGTCTAGCCTCCAGAGCAAGAGAGCATCATGTCCTGGGAACCCATGCCAGAACCCATGTGTTTGGTGCAAAATGTGAATAGTTCACTGCTTGTGAGTGATGAAGCCATTAAGTACCTGCATGGCATCAACCAGCCGGTGGTGGTGGTGTCTGTGGTGGGACTCTACCGAACCGGGAAGTCGTACCTCATGAACCGCCTGGCAGGAAAACAAACTGGTAAGAGCAAACTAAAATACAATCACATGCATTAAGCTCTTATGAATTGAGTACATTTGACCTGTAACACTAAGAGTAACTGCAAGGATTAAAAAGGTATTAATGAAATGACTTTTTATACAAAGCCAGTACTATTTTTAGGCCGTGTGAATTTCCTTTTTTGTATTTTATTTTTAGCTTGTACAGGTGCTATGTAAACATTTCTTCAGACATTCTCCTAAAATAAACATATAATCTTATATATCCTGCTTTTGGTAACAAGTTCATGCAGCTATCCATTTCTATCAGTTGTGTTGATAATGATCATGTATGATGTTCTTTCGAACTGAGGGTTACTACAATAACAATTTTTAAAATCATAATTGTTTGGGGCTGTTTAAGGTTTCGCTCTAGGCAGCACCATTGAGTCGATGACTAAGGGTATCTGGATGTGGTGTGTGCCGCACCCTTCTAAACCTGGACACACGCTGGTGCTGCTGGACACAGAGGGACTGGGGGACGTGGACAAAGTAAGGACACAACACCACCTACTGAAAAGACAATTTAAATTAAAGTAACGTTTAAAAAGTTTACTTATAAAACTGCTGTACAAAAACCATTGCTGGAACCTTAAAATGAAAAAAGAGACTATAATGCAGAACAATACTCACTCATGCAGTTTAGCCGCTATGACCATAAACGTTATTAAGAAATGAAGTGTAGTATCTTTAATGTTGTATAATATAGTGTAATATTGTTCTCTGTTGTTCTGGTTGTTTATAAATGCAGTGTTATTAGGATTTCCACCCTGTTACATTACATGGGTCAGCTGGTGGCCTGGTGGTTAGATAATTACCTCTGCAATCAGAAGGTTGTGGGTTTGAATCCCATTACTGCTAGTGGCACCGCTGAGGTACCCTAGAGTAAGATACCTTCCCCACAGACTGCTGTCGCTGTCCACTGCTTATCACTGTGGTCTGTGGTCAGTTGGTCAGTTTATATGAAACACAAACATTGCTTTATATTGCTCAGCTTCTTGCTGCAATGAGGGTTTTCATTTTTCAGGGAGACTCTAAGAATGATGACTGGATCTTTTGCCTGGCTGTCCTTCTCAGCAGCACTCTGGTCTACAACAGCCGTGGCACCATCGACAACTTGGCAGTGGAAAGGCTGCAGTATCCTTCGTCCTAACTCACAGCCGTACATACAGAAATACAACATTTAGCATCCATTCATAGAACCGTAATAAACAGCAACGCCTTAAATAGACCAATAACCACTGGGCAGCTGGAGGCCTGGGGCCTCATGTATAACGCTGTGCGTAGAATTCACACTAAAACGCAGCCTATGGACAAAACTAGATATATGCGTACGCCACAAAATATTCATAGGTCCTAGCTCTCAGGACCACCGAAAAATAACACAAGACTTTCGACTTTAAGATTTGTAAAATAAAACATTATACAGCCCCTTAAACAGGAGTATGAGTAATACATCACTACATCATCTGTGCTTCAGGGGGGGCTGAGCGAGGTATGAGGGGGGACGGATCAGGTCTGCGCCCCTGCTTCTGGCTAATTCTTCCATTTGGGATATCTACCAATAACGCAAGAGCACCCATGGTAGATATGGTAACCATTCAGTAGCCATTCTCTCCACCGTTTTATTGTTACAATTAACTCCAGTGCCTGATAAAGACCGCTACAGTAATGCGAGTATATAAAAGGGAAGCCACAGTACCACTGATTTGCCACTAGGTGTCACCAATTTACAAAAACGAGCAGAAACGTGTGTACGCATTGGTTGGGGCTCCCGTGAGAATGTGCATAGCGGTACGCCAAGTTTAGTGTTTATACATCTCGACGTTATCGTGGAAACGGGCATACGCACCCTTTATACATGAGGCCCCTGGTGATCAGGGAGTTTCCCCTGGAATAAGAACCGTGTGGGTTCGAATCCCAGGACCACTAGTGCACCAGTGAGGTTTATTTGAGCAAGGTACCATCCCCACACACTGCTGTGTTCCTGGCTGGCTGCTTTACTTGTTGAATGGGTTAAATCGGTTAAATGCAGAGAAAGAAATTCTATAATTCATATAATTTCATAATTTATCTTGACCTATACACACACACACACACACAAACAGTACATCTGACATGTTGACCCATCATCCCAACACCTGCATGGTTGTTTCCCTGAACATACTGTAGCTATATCACTGAACTCGCAGACCACATTAAGGTCAAGTCGCCTCCCCCAGCAGGGGCTGAAGATGAGGATGAGGATGCAGAAGACACTCAGTTTGTGCAATTCTTCCCAAATTTCATTTGGACGGTCCGAGACTTTGTTCTGGAGCTGGTGATCGAGACGAAGGGCCGGGTCACTGAGGACGAGTACCTGGAGTTCGCCCTTCAGCTAAGGAAAGGTAATATGGCATTTAATAATGTGAGAAAATGGAAAAAGAGCTGTCACACCAAAAACACTAGTGAAGGGGGTCCTCTCAGCTTTCTCTGTGAATTAGGATTTAGTATAGTGATCCTATAGGTGCGGCTTGCATCACCTAATACGGAAAAATGTTTTATAAGAATCTTACATATTCTTTGTCCACTTCCTCCCACAAAGACCTATTTCTGCATGGGCTAGAAATATAAGTAACCTCTATAGACTAGGTAGCCAATAACCTCCTGGGTATCATCTAGCCCAGGCCACTTGGTGGTGCAGTGGGTAGCGCTGTTGCCTCACACCTCCAGTGTTGGGAGTTTGAATCTGGGTCCTGGTCTTATATATAATGCTTAATGGAAAAAATGCAAGAAGAAAAGTGAGAAAGAGAGTTTTCCTGAGTCTGGGACAGTGGCATATATGCATCCTAATATTCACTCCTATTGTTTGTCAAATTAAAACTGGACTAAGTGGATTTGAATCCCAGGACTGCCAGTTACACCACTGAGATACCCTTGAGGAAGGTACCGCCCCCACACACTGCTCTCCTGGGTGCTGCATTTTTGTCTGCCAACTGCTTCACTTGGTGAATGCAGAGGACAAATTTCACAGTGTGTGGTGTGGAGTGTTCACGTGTGACAAACTGCCACTTTACACTTACACTTAATGTAGATTTAACTTTGACACAAACCACCTGCCTAAACATTAACGTTAACATTATAAGTGTATGGAATCACCCTCCTACTCTGATCTTCATTTTGTCCACCTCAGCACCTCCTGGTGGTGATTCTCAGGCACTGCAGCCAACCTGCACATCAGTGAAAACCGAACTCACTTTTTTAATTCTCTTTTTAAAAGACTGTATGTAACTGTTGTTCTGGATCAGGCATAACATTCACTGTTCACATTCAGGCCATATATGGGTCTCCATGAATATTATATTTTTATATATATTTTTTTTTGTTCACATAGTGATTTTTTGATGAAGCCTTTCTAAGATCCCAGGGTAATTTTGGAATACTTAAAAACATATTTTAAAAATATGCATTGAAATGTGTATGTGCATCATGTTCTTATAGTACAGCTGAAAAATGAAAATTGAAGAATGAAATTAACACCAAATTCAATGTAATTTTTTTAAAAGTAGAGAAAAGTGGAGTTTCATTCTTTGGTAGTTTTTGGTAGCTAGCTATAGTTTAATTGCATGCCTATGATTCAAATGCATACCCTATCATACTTTCAGAGAGTCAATAGGAATTATAGGAGTGATAAAAGAAAAGAAATTGTCCTTGTAAAAATCACCTACACACATTCATAACTTCAAACATACACTAAAACATTCCTTTCATTTCTGATCCATGCTGAAGGCTATGGCAAGAAGGAAAGCAGGTACAATCTTCCACGCCAGTGTATTCGAAACTATTTTCCAACTCGGAAGTGCTTTGTGTTCCCATTGCCGGCCTCCCAGGAAAACATGGCTCGCCTTGAAAGCCTGGATGAAGGAGACATCAAGCCTGGCTTTCTGGAGGCCACCGAGAATTTCTGTAAATACGTCTTTAGAGTGAGCAACGTTAAAACTCTTAAGGGAGGACATCGTGTCACAGGGAGGAGTAAGTGCTTCACCACCATTCTACTTTCATTCATCAAATCATAAATGAGTTAATTAACCAGTTACTAATAATTAATTACTTAATTAATTTATAAGTTACATAACAGTGTGTGTTGTGTGTGTGTGTTATCAGTGCTCGGTCATCTGGTGAGAGTATATGTGGAGACCATCTCTAGTGGCAGAGTGCCCTGTCTGGACAATGCGGTGGTTGCCATGGCGCAGATTGAGAACGCGGCCGCTGTGCGTGAGGGGCTGGCGGTGTACCAGACTGGGATGCAGCAGGTGACGCGCACCATAACTAGTTCCTATTTGCCTATTTAAGTGTTTAATCATTTGATATTGGCAAGTAAAGCAAAGTGGCCCCTGATAGTCATGCATGAACACACCACAGCACACAGAGTGAACAGTGTGAAATTCTCTCTCAGCTATTAACTCTTTTAACCTATTTAACCCATTTAATGCTTTCACCAAGTGAACCAGGGGCAATGAGGGGCGCCCGGGGAGCAGTGTGTGGGGACAGTACCTTGCTCAAGGGTACCTCAGTGGTGCCACTAGCAGTTAGGATTTGAACCCAAAACTACATAACCACTAGGTCACCAGCTGCCCCAGTAGTTGCTGTGGATGCAGGTTTTTATTTTTGTGGATGCATTACTTTTTGATCATTTATTAGACTTAATAGTTTCATTCTGTTATAGGCCTTGAATCTACTGGAAGGCCTTAGATCTACTGGAAGGTCTTAGATCTACTGGAGGGCCTCAGATCTACTGGAGGGCCTCAGATTTACTGGAGGGCCTCAGATCTACTTGAAGGCCTCAGATCTACTGGAAGGCCGTAGATCTACTGGAAGGCCGTAGATCTACTGGAAGGTCTTAGATCTACCATTAAGGCTGTTTCAGAGGCGGGACCATAGACAAGGGAGAAACAGTCAGTGTGGAATTACAGCAAACTGTCAGGCCATGACAACAGTCCAGTTAGGAAATTCCCTTCCTCCCTGAACTCAGCTGCAGTTGACCCTGTTCACTCAGCCGTGAAGACCCTTGAGGGCTCGATCAGATCAACCTGAGTTCTAATCCCATGACTTTGATTCACTGGTACAAATAGCCCAAAGTTTTTTTAGTAAACCTTAAAGTATTGCCAGTGATTTATTCTACATATATATGGGGCTGCTTGTGGACTGGTGGTGATGGAACAACCAGCAATCAGAAGATTGTTGGTTCAAATCCCAGGACTGCTAGTGGCACCTCTGAGCAAGGCATCGTCCTCACACACTTCCTGGCTGCCCGCTGCTTCACTTGGTGAATGAGTTAAATGGGTTAAAAAACGTTCACACTGTGTGTGTGGGGTGTTCACATATGACATTGCTCACTCAATGTATGATGATGATTTGGAAGTGCCTGCCTGTTGGAGAGCTTTCTGGTTTTGA
This sequence comes from Brachyalestes nurse, assembly GCA_037974405.1. Lineage (NCBI taxonomy): Eukaryota > Metazoa > Chordata > Actinopteri > Characiformes > Alestidae > Brachyalestes > Brachyalestes nurse. The sequence goes on from JBBPCY010017262.1 coordinate 12,980, forward strand.
AATATCACTCAAATCTGTTTATTTTTTGTTGCACTTAACCAATTGGAATATGAAGATTAAAATGAAGATGTAAAATGTAAAAAGATATACTCCTTTCTACATATATACTAAACTTTACAAAACCATCATAAAGCACAATCTGAATATGAGAAAACAGACTCTGAATCTATGCTGCTGTTTTGCAGGTGATGTTTCCTGTCAGTATTGCGGAGATCTCTGTTGAACACCAAAAGTTCAGCCACATGGCCACTGCAGAGTTTATGAAGCGCTGCTTTAAAGATGAGGGAGAAGAGTATCTCAAGAAGCTCACAGTAAAATAACCTTCAATAACTGACTGATATACACTGCAGTTTATTTTAAAATCAGCATCTCTATGAGTGTGAAACTATTCCAGTCCAGTGTCTGTTAAATTCCTACACAAGCACCTCAATCTGCTTTATGAGGGACTGATTAGTGATCACCTGAATCACATCTTATTTAATGAGGAAAAGTATTAACTTCTCCAGTCAGTGGTTTTAATGTTACAGCAACACACACACACACACACACACACACACACACCAACACACACACACACACACACACTCACACACATACACATACACCGACACACACCAGTAGACATACACACAGACACACATACACACACACCAAAACATGCACATGTGCACATATACACACACACACACACACACACACACACACACTTACATACACACACACCAAAACATTGCACATTTTCTATTTCTTGTAGTACTTTATCTGTCTGTGTACTTTATCTACATGTTTATGTAAATTTGGGGGAACATGAGAATTTCATTACAGGTAATGATGCTACATTGTTTTTTTGTATATGACAATGAAACAACACACACACACATATATACACACTGACTCACACACAGATTGTGGTGTGTGCATTTCTGAATGTGTTTGTGTGTCTGTGTGTCTGAAGGAGGCTTTAGATAAACACTACGCTGAGCTGCTCGTTCAGAACGTGAAAGAATCGGAGAGGAAGTGTCGGGAGCTGCTGTCTGATCTGTACAAGGAGGTGAACGAGAACATGCAGGAGGGAAATTACACAAAGCCTGGAGGATATGAACTCTACTGCACACACAGAGATAACATCATCACCCAGTACCAGAAACAGCCCAACAAGGGAGTCAAGGTAAAGATGCCTGAGAGGTTCTACAGCCCCACAGATCTGGAAATCTGTAGCTTAGTTCACTCTGAACCTGCACTGGACAGTAAAGTAAAGTGGCCCCTTCTAGTAACTCGTAAACACACCAGTGGGAAATTCTTTCTCTGCATTTAACCCATTCACCAAGTGAAGCAGGGGGCTGCCACCAACAAGGGGCACCCGAGAGCAGTGTGTGGGGACAGTACCTCAGTGATGACACTAGTAGTGTTGGGATTCGAACCCACAACCTTCTGATTACAGGGCCAACACCCATAACCACTAGGCCACCAGCTGCCCCAGTAGGTTAACTACCAAACTGCAGATATTCTAAATAGGTAATTAATACATAAGCCAGATAGATACTCTTACTGTTTTTCTATTTAAGCTCAAAATAATTCCATTCTACAGTATTTTACATGTCTCAACTCTAAAAGCCTTATGGAAAAGTTCAGACATGGCTGGACAAATGGATTTTCTAATTAAAAGAACTATACATCCACTACAGAAAACACACTTGATCACATTTAAATTTGTGTAGTTACATAAATTACTCCTATTGTTACTTTTTTTCAATTCTTAATTACTTTATTTCATTTCTACCAAATTTGAACCTAGTTTGAATAGGGATTGAGATAGCAAATAAAATATAATTGCGCTTTTCTTAAAGCAAGATCATCTTAATATTCATGTTCTGGAATAATACTATTTTACGTTGTTTTTATTCCATATCTGTGACTTTGTTGTCATTAATCTTCTGCAGGCTGAGGATGTCTTGGAAGAATTTCTAATGGACAAAAGCGTGGAAGCCAAAGCAGTTCTCCAGGCGGACAAAACACTGACGGAAAGCGAGAAACAAATTCGAGGTAAATTGGCTGCTGTGTTTGTTGTTGCTAATGTTCCACTACATTACATTACACTACATTACACTACA
>JBBPCY010017301.1:0-12500 GCA_037974405.1 Brachyalestes nurse
TATCAGTAAACTCTGATTTCAGTAAATATAAACAGTGTAAAACAGTCTAGAACCGGTGTTTACTCTCAGAACTCAGATTGTATCAGTAAACTCTGATTTCAGTAAATATAAACGGTGTAAAACAGTCTAGAACCGGTGTTTGTTCTCCTACACCAGGGGTATTCAACTAAATACCCCTGGTGTAGGCTGTAAAGCGATTAATTAAAATTAACTAGTTAATCGCAAAACTGGAAAAAATTAGTCAACCCACTTTTAGAGGCTCACTTTCTTCCCCTCTTATATTCAGCTCCCCCACAACTCAGTCTGTAGCTCTCCCTAGAGTCGCAATGTTTAACGCGCGTACTTGATTGGCTGAAAGGTATCACATGGGATGGCTTAACTTGCATGCAGTTGGTCTGCGGGTTTCCTCGGCCGCTAAGGCGCTACCGTAAACACTGTAAAAGCTGCGCCGGTTAAAATAGGCGCGTCTGGTCAGGTTTGAAATATAACGTTCTGTTTTGGCTATAGCTCCGGGTCCGTATGGGACAGCTTCTGGGTCTGGACCCGGACCGCGGTTCGCCTGTTAGTGACTGCCGTCTTACATGCTCGCCATTTGCTGCTATTTTTCTCGGCCGCTCTCTGGAGCCCCTCCCTCTGCAGGTTTCCCCCTCCCACTTGTGGGCGGAGACCATCATGAAAGTTTTGCCGGATTTGTTTCTAAAACCTAAAATAAAAGAAATCTGATCATTTTTGTTCTTTCTGGGCATTTTTATGTAACATCATTTTTAAAACCCCAGTAGCAGGTATTATATTTTATGTTTTTTACGTTATAATAACTTTCGTTCGACGTGTCAAAAGAGCACCAAACAAAGCTCAGCATGAAGTCTGAGAGCTTGAGCACCAACACAAACAGGGGGAACTTCCATATAAGGAGATGTTTTAGCATATAATGATGATTTACCATTGGTTGTGCTTCTGGCATACGTTCTAAGGGTTAAAGCTTCTCTTGGAAAGTTCTCCTGTTGTTATAAATGGTCCTGAGGCTCTTCTGAGATGGTCCTGATCGACTGCTCATCCGCTTAATGCACCGGTGGAACATTAAAACCAGCGGACCTCCAGAACCCAAATATCGGACACCCAATCCTGCCCACAGTAAGAGAGGCCCACACTCTAATGTACGTCTTCCCTTCACCCTCTCCCACCCAGTCAATACCCCCGGCGCCATGCACACACGCCTCCATCACTCATGCCCTGACACGCTGCTCAGACGACCTGTTGCGGCGCAAAAACGCGTGTGTGTGAGAGGGAGAGAGAAAGAAGAAGGTCATGTTGGCCTTTTGATGGCCTCTTTGTCTTTGAAGGGTTGCTCCATGTGCGTGTGTGTGTAACTTTAGACGCTTCCCCCTCATGTGGAGTAGCCATTCTATCCCTTTGGTCAATACCCACTCCTTGCTCTCCTCTCTGGCCGCACCAGTGGACGGGGACAGCAGGAGAAGCAGCAGGGAGCAATAAATGGCACTTTGCCCCTTTCAGGGCCGACCGCCGTACATTAGCCCGGTCTGCTAACGGTAACACAAATCAGCGCATTAGACCCAGCAAACCTCCTTTTAGCCCACACTGGGGAGAGGAGACTTACAGACCTGCACATGTTCCACTGGTCATCAAATACGGAGAGTAAAGCTAATGAGACACAGGGGGAGGAGGGGAAAGAAAGGAAGGGGGCTCTACAAGAGAGAAAAGATGCTTAGACTTACTGAAGCAACGACTCATACAAAAATAATCTAAATTACTTGTCCATAACCAGGGTCACTGGGGAGCCCATCCCAGAGCTCACAGGACGAAAAGGCTGAGAAACACCCTAGGGGCAATTTCGTAACTCCAATTCACCTAATATTTTCTTGGACTGTGGGAGGAAACCGGAGATCCCGGCGCTGAAGTCGCAAATGTTCGCACAATTGTTTTATATTAAAAAAAATCACCCTTGTACTAAACTGTATATTTTTTTACTTCTGGTATAGAGTTTATATCTATATTTTATTTATATATGTGTACTTTATGTGTCTTTTTGTTCTCTGGACAATCTGGAGTCACGCTGTTTCATCTCATTGTAAACATGTATATAGCTGAGATGAAGTTTACTTTGACTTTGACTTTTACTTTAGAGTTTAAAGGACCCTCAGCCATGCCAGCTGGGAATCCAACCGAGGATCTTCTTACTGTGTGGCAATCGTGCTGCCTCAGACAAAAATCTAATCTTTACACTTTTCCCCTGGACCCAAAAACTTAGCTTCTTTGGCTTTGAACTTTTTTCATGTGGATAAAAAGTAACTGGGGCTTTTCCCCAACTGTTCCGCACTGCGCAAACACTGTGGCAAAAAAACAGTTTCACTTATTAAAGCTCGATCAGCCGAGGCATGTATGGAGTCCCATTTTCCTCTTAAATTTAGCACTGAAGAAATCGAACACTAGAAGTCAATAGACACCCAAATAATTTTCCAGAACTCCAAAACTTCTGTCCACCCACTCAAACTACATAAAACTCTTCAGTAAAGTGGTGCAGATTGGTGATGTGATTTAGGACACAGCATGCCTTACTGTGAGCTATTAAAATGAACAAAACTTCGCCACTGGCAGCCATTTCAGACATCATCAGGGCTTCCATTCACAAAGCAATCAGAAGGAGCAATAATGTTCTCATGGTTTAGTTCGTTGTTTTAAAGAAGAGGCAGATGAGAGTTTCGAAGATGTACAGTACTGTGCAAAGATCTTAGGCACCTGAACAAGTTATATTTAAAACATGTTTAGCTGAGGATCCTTTTTAAAGCTAATATTAGAATGTACACAAATGCAAATACAAATAATTTTAATAGAGTAAATAGTGATTGTATGCATGTCTGTGTATTTGCTTAATCATTCCCAGACTCCTCATGGAAGCCCAGTATCAAATATCTCAAATACCTGCTTCACCTCAATCAGTCCTTCACTAAATAAAATCAGGAACTGGAGTTTCACAAATCCCTGTAAAGTCGAGCCATCGAGGTGAAATCTGGAACTGAACCTGTGTTCTCCCCACCAGCTCACAAAACTTCAAGAACCTTTTTCAAACAAAACAAATCTTGATCTTATTTAATGCTTTCTTGTCTGTTTGCCTTTATTCTGATGCTAACTTGTTTATTTGCTGGGAGAAAGTCCCTCACTGCTCAGATGAATGGCTTTAAACAGTCTGCACAGGACGCTAACAGGACACTTTGCACAGTACTGTAGTTGTGGGAAAGATCTGGGTGACTACAGCCTTCTATAGTTCTGTAGTTTTATCTGAAGTTCTGAGGTGGCTATAAGCTTGCATTAAGTGTTAGCATGCTGCAAAACATAATAAACATTCATGTTTTATTATTTATTCTCTTAAGATAATTAAAATAAAATATGAAAAACCTGTATCAGTCTAATTAGACATGTTCCTAAGCCATATGTGGAAGACTATATACATGTTATTATAATTATACTTTCTATTGATTACACAGATCAACAATTTTTTTTTTTTGTAATCATCAGAAACCACAACACGCTTTTCTAAACCAGTGTTTCATGCTGATTTCAGATCTGCTTTCAGTTTTTTTCAGTCACAACATTTTGAATTATGAGTAATATTAAATTTGCAATAGACTTGCATGTGGTTTTTATTAAACCACAGGCACCAATCAAGTGTCAATATTTTCAGTGTGAAGTCAGATAGACACACACTGTGGCACAGATATAATGATCAGTGTCAGTTAGCTACCACTGTTCCTTCAAAAACACTCAGCATATGATTATTATATGCTAATTATACCAACTATCATGTAATATATAACTAGCTTCATCACAAAAACTGTACGTGCAAGAAAAACTAAACACAGATTTAAAATCAGCATGGAAAACACTACAAAACCCACATAAACATATCTCGGGTGATTCTGACCAGTTGACCTGTGTTAGAAGATGAATAGATATGATACTAAATCAAGACAATAACATACTTCTCTGTTATTGTCTTACTTCAAGAAGTTTGGGACATAAAAGGTTCTCACATCTTAAAATAGATGAGAATATGTAGTACTTAATGCCACCCTAAATGAAGATCATGAAGAAAATGTGGAAATATTGCATTTTAAACCGGTTAGACACTATAAAAAAGAAATTGTCAGCAGCAAACAGACACTAGTGAAAATGTGCTGAAAGTGAAATGCTTCCTAAGCAAACCTTTTCACATGACTTTATGAGTAGATTAAAAAACAGAGCCTGTGGACTGAACAGGTCAGTCACTGCAGTTATGTTTCAGATAGCAACGAGTGGTCTAAATAAAAAACACATTATGGGGTTTAAATGTTCTGGTCTGTTAACTGCCCTCATAAACACTTTATATCATGTTCTCACACTTATATCATGTTCTCACATATAATCTATTGCGCTGTTTTATGTTAGAGTGTTGCATCTGTGAAGCTCTGGGTGGTGTAGCTTCTCCTGCGGGATGGTTAAGTCGCCTCTGTGGATGAATCCAGTCCCATTCAATCACATTACTAAAAAAATTTCTTTCTTTTTTCCAAACTACCAGAGGGTGAAGAATGAAGCAGAGGTGCCGTAATAAAGTTTTGTGATACTTTTCATGTTCAGTATTCACCCAGGGTGCAACAATATGTTGGAACACTGATTTAGTGAAGTCCTGCACTGCAGTACAGTGCAAATGTCTTGAGACACTCCTCGTTTCTTTAGATTCAAGATTTGTTTATTGTCAATACAACAATATACTCAGAATACAGTGAATTGAAATGCCGTTCCACACAGGCTCACCATGGTGCATTTTACAGAATATCAAAAATACAATACAAATACAAATATAGGGCAAGAGATACACACATAAAAAGAAATCAAACGAAATTTTAAAAACAGGACAGAGACAATACAAAGTGCGAGTGTGCCATTATAGTAAAGTGAACTGTGCCACTGGTTTTGGAACCAATTTGGAATGAGGTAGACTATGTTTGGGCAAATGTGCAAGTATACAATAAATATGTTTTGTTTGCATCACTTTCTTGGTACAAAAATATTATTTTATGCCTGTCATGGTGCATATTGTATTATATTTATTTAGATTTAGATAATATATTTTACATTCATATATTATATTATATTATATTATATTATATTATATTATATTATACCACATACAGTACTGTGTATAAATCATGAGCCAGACTCATTTCTATTTTTTGCTTTGAATCATCTTGGAGATGGCAGGTTGGTGGTCTTATCTTTGTCATACTGAGGAGATTAAATGAAAACAAAATGGGAACAAATATTTTACTGACAGGCTGCAAAGTGTCTAAAGATACAAGGAGTCTAGATAAAGGAGTTTCAACCACTCAGCATTCAGCACCACCAGTATACTGATCACCGCCTGATCATCTGGAATCATCTGCTCCTGGTTCTTCACTGGTTCAGGACTTCAGTTAGATGCTCTTTGTTCTGCTTGAATGATTCATACGTCACTGTGTGTCTTAACCAACAAAAACGTTCCTCTGAAACTGGTCAGGTTCAGGGACTGGACTGGAAATGAGAGAACTTTGAAAGTCCTTCAGGAAGCCTGGATGAGTCGCAAATTACTTTTGCACTGTAGGACTGTTAGACATTTTTCCATCTTCAGGTGAGAGAGAAAGTGAGAGAGAACCATAGAGAGAATGAGAGATAAAGAGTGAGACAAAGAGAGGGAGAGACAGAGAGAGAAAGAGAGAGAGACACAGAAAGAAAGATAGAGAAAGCGAGACATTGAGTAAGAGACAAAGACAATGAGAGAGACATAGAAAAAGAGAAAGAGAGAGACAGAGGACGAGAGAAAAAGACAGAGAGAGAGAGAGAGCAACAGAAAGAGAGAGAAAGAAAGAGAGAGTGAGGGAGACAGAAAGCGAGAGAGAGAGAAGGAGAGACAGAGAAAGAGAATGAGACTGAGAACAAGAGCAAGAGAAAGAGAGAAAAGAGAGAGAGAGAAAGAAGAAAGAGAGCGAGAGCAAGAGAATGAGAGAGAGAAAAAGACAGAGACAGAGCGAAGAGAGAGCGAGAGAGCGACAGAGAGAAAGAAAGAGAGACGGAGAGAGAGAGACAGACAGACAGAGAAGAGAGAGAGAGAGAGAAAGAGACAGAGAGAGAGAGAGAGAGAGGGAGAGAGAGACAGACAGACAGAGAAGAGAGAGAGAGAGAGAAAGAGACAGAGAGAGAGAAAGAGAAGAAAGACAGAGAGAGAGAGAGAGAGAAGAAAGAGAGAGAGCGAGAGACAGAGAGAGAGAACAAGAGAATGAGAGAGAGAGAGAGAGAGACAGACAGACAGAGAGAAGAGAGAGCTTTTTGTCACTTGAAAGGCAACAAAAGGAGAGAAAGCTGATCTGCTGAAAATCCCTCCGTGTGAAAGACAAGGTCATGTCTCTGTAAAGGCTGCGGTTTCTGGTACAGATGTTGGAGACCCACAGCCAGAGAGAGCGCCGTGGCCGCAGGCTCTCACTCAGGAGATTTACAGTGAAACCTATACAAACGGTAGCTATGACATCATCACCCATCTGCTCGGCCTTGCCTTCAAGAATACATACCCCCCAACACCCCCCCACACCTCTCTCTGCCCCTCTCTCTCTGTGGTATGATTCAATCACTGTAATGGTATGAAATCAATGATGTATACTGCCTGCATGTACACTGTGCCATCAGGACACGCTGACCTACTTACACGCGCATTGTGTGTGTGTAGGTCTGTCTGTGTGTGTGTGTGGGCCTGTGTGTGTGTATGTGGACAGTGCACTGCACGATGCTCATAAATGTCAATGTCTTTGCAACAGAAACACTACTGTACACATTTGCGATTGTTTTATGTGTGTGTGTGTGTGTGTGTGTGTTGGGGGTGTGATTGCTACAGAGCTGGAATTCTTGAAGTCGATAAAAAAATCAGCACATGAATATAGTAGTAATCTACAGTCACGTTTTCATACACAGTTAATAGATTTTATACGTTTATTACAATGAATAGAGATAAAAGATTTTATGTCAACTATGATTTTCTATTTTTTTCATAGAGAAAACGTACAATGTTCGTCAAAAATGAGAAACTGATTTTATTAAGTAGAACAATCTGGCAGTTGAGGCTCTCACAGTTTGCGTGTGTGTGTGAGTGTGTGTGTGTGTGTGTGTGTGCGTCGACAGTGCACTCCTCAGTGCTCATAAATGTCAATGTCTTTGTGACAGAAACACTACTGTACACATTTACCAATGTTTTATGTGTGTGTGTGTGTGTGTGTGTGTGTGTGTATGTGCGTGTGTGTGTGTGTATCTGCTGCAGGCCTGGAATTCTTGATGGAAAAATCACTACATGAATATAGTTGTAATGATGCAGTGTGTAAATTCGCCCGAAACATTAAACTCAGAAAGCAGCATGGTGTAATTCAGTCCGGTGTTCGGGTCTTATGACGGTCAGCTGGTCTTTATAAGGTAATCATATGGCTCAAATAGGAACGACCAAACTGGCCGCCATGAGATCAAGCCACCTTACTGAGTTACACCGTGCTGAAGACACAGTACGTCATAAAATTGCAATTACATTTCTGTGATGTTTTTAGACCCTATTGGCACAAAGTCAAACATTCCTTTCATGTCACTTGTGCCCATATCTGTAACTTAAGGGTTTGCACCATTAAAACCGACATTATGCTTCATTTCTACATTGAGAGAGTTTCTTTTGGCTCATGTTGGTTACAAATTAGTGTTGGTTACTATGACAATACTTTCGTAAAAACTTTCGAGTTTATCCACCTCACAAACTATATAAATTATGTGACCCTTCAAAAGCCATGAATCTGATCCAAGCCCCGACTGAAGCTCTGAAACTAAAGATAAGTGACTCTAACAAAGACTCTTAAAAATACCCTTTCAAGTCAAAAAACTGTTTAGAGAACTGAGATGCTCTGAAAGCTCATATGCAGTCAGGTATGCAAAGAGAAACCCCCACATCACTCTCAAAGACCTACAACAGCTTTTGCTTGGCATGGGAATACAACACTGTGCAGTGTTGTTGCTCAAACACCTTCCACAGCTCTGGTCCTGGAGGGCCAGGGTCCAGTACAGTTGGTGAATTCCCTGCTGAAACACACCTGGTTCAAGTTACTTGTTAATTGCCATGTTTAGTGGGGGGCCACCAAACTGGACACCTTCCCCTCAGACCAGGAGCTGGGCACCCCTGATCTACACGGGAAGGTCATCAGAAGGTAACTTCAAACTTCACCTCAACATCTGAAGTATAAATGACAAGACTTAGATAAAACAAATAAAAAAAGCATTTTTATGTACAGCCACCAATGTAAATATAGCATTATTAAGAAGATTTAAAAAAAGATCAAAAGGGTTATTTTTCATCCACAATTAATAGATGTTTATTTAATAGATTATTTTTTACAATAAATGGAGACCCATTTGCGTATAATTATATGGAATTTCTGTTGCCTTTTTTGCAGGTTTGATTTAATTAAGTGAAAGAATCTCACAATTGACACTGCAAAAAAGTGTATTGAAAATGAGGTGTAAAGACTTATACTGAGCTTGTGAAGAAGTCTGTCAGTGTAAATGGCTTGAAATGAGCAAAATATCAAAGGAATAAACAGACTTTTAAAGTTCAGACATCTAGAATTCTTCAGTCTTTAAGATTTTTTCTAGTATGAATTAAATATCTCGACAGTTTTGTCTCTATTTCACTGATACATGTTTGCTCATATACTTGACCAATAAACGCGATTCAGATTCTGATTCTGACTAAGATTTAAGCATTAAGCAACAGTATCTAGTTTTGCAACATTTAAACTAGTAAGAAAATGACTCACACAGATAGTAATATAGTCAACCAGGAGACTCTTTAAAATGTTCATGTAAAGAGATGTTGATTATTTCAAGAAATCTTAAAAAAAAAGATGCTTAAATTGACCTTTCATCTCATTGTCAGTATATTTTTTACCAGGTATGATTGCAGAAATGTATGTTTGTGACTGTATTCGCTCCTACAGCAGAGTGGCTAAGTGATGCGGTGGGTGTTTGTTTTTTGGGGTCCTGTTCAGTAAGGGGCCTAATGTTGGCAGAGCCTCCAGCACGGAGCCTCATTTGTTCCCAAATGCAGCATTATGCAAGTGCTCATTCTTTCCACACGGTGTGGAGTCACATTAATGTGTCAAATCTGACAGCTCGGAGCCAAATAAACGGCAGCGCCGCACAGGATGTGAAATGCGCAGTGTTTCTTAACACAGCAACAGCTGAAGGCACTGACACATTACACAGTGTCATACAAAACCCTCCCCTCTGCTCTCACATACATACATGAACACACACACACACACAAACACACGACCCTGGGCTTCGTAACTGTTTAGTGGCTAAGCTATTATGTGAAAATGAGTCTTCTCATAGAGCCTCGGTGACTCAGAGAGGCCACAGGCAGGAGGGTACGGAGATGATCTGTGGTCGAAGCGACAGCTCTGAGAAAAATCTAATCTGCACAATTTTCTCCCGACCCTAAACGTACTTGATCAGCAGAGCTGGGCAGAAACATATGCATTACGTAACGAGGATAAGGTAATTATGTTCCATTATAGCTATAGAAAGAGCTAATCAGATTATAGATACATAAAAATACGGTGATTACTAGCAGGATTACATTAGAACCCTTATATACGCCACTATGTGATCTTTCTGCAACCTAAACCTTCACTATGTAAATGTGGGATTCACAATGCACCAAAATGTAGCCGGTGTACAATTTCTTTCCCCTACTGGGCTTAATGCCACTTATACAGAGACATCTTAAGTTTCCAAACAGCAAATCTACCTTCCTGCAGAGTTCCATCATCGTCTAACATCATAACATTAAAGCACACGATACAGCCAGTTGGTGAAGGAGCTGGAGTAGGTATCACATCTATGCAGGAAAGTAGGCTTACAGGATTGGTGACCTGCTTTAGTTCTCTTTACTATGTGACTGGTGGTCTAGTGGTTGGGGGGTTGCCACTGCAATCAGAAGGTTGTGGGTTTAAATCCCTGCACTGCTAGTCACTGAGGTCCCCTTGAGCAAGGTTCCGCCCCCACACACTGCTCCCCGGACGCCCCTCGTTGGGGGTACTTGGTGAATTGATTAAATGCAGAGAAAGAATTTCACACTGTTCACACTGTGTGCTGTGGTGTGTTCACACGGGAGTATAAGGGGACACTTTTTACGTTATAGTGAAGCTTTCAGGAAATAATCACAACTTCCCAAAGACCAAAGACTTTTAAGGTCAGTTTAAAGTCTGTTCAATCAACCAGTTTTCTCTTCCTCAATGGCCATTTTTAGCTTCTTCAAGCCTGGTTGAGTACTAGGAGTTTCAGTCATTTGTGACTAGCTGATCTTCAGAATTGCAGATGTTTAAAATGATGCTTGCATATAGCGCTCTGCTTAGATTGGGGCATATTGCTAAATTGGGCAAACATATGTGGCTTAATATCAGCTCCTTACGTTGGCACCAACTTAATCCAGCTTCATTTTGGGGGAGGCGTATGGAAACATGAGCAGGAATTGTGGGTGAAAACTGGGGCTGGGAGTCCAAAAGAGCACAACTGGTTTCGCTCTCTCTAACTGCTAACAGCTAAAAGCTAACAGAACTGGCAGTCAGTGTTCTCCTCCAAGCGTGTTACTCCATCCAGTTACACTGTAGAAATGTCAGTTCAGGAAGAAGCATGTGTCAGCCTCCACTCTTCCAGTGTTCCAGTGTATTTTGCGATGGGGGTGATGGAGTCCTTGCTAGTGGGTGGAACTGAGTAGTAATTTTGTAAACATGGGTTTTATAAAGGTTAAAAGGTTAAAAGTCATTTAAAAGGCATTTCTCCACCACCCCTGCTATGCTGCATTTCAGAAAAAGACCAACCATGAAGTTTTATCAGTTCATCTCTCGTGATACTCTCTGTTTTGTGTTTACTGATTGGTTAATCACACGTAGAGAACATTGCTTTGCTCTGCCGTCATCTCTTGTAACATCATGAGCAGGTCACTGAGCCAAAAAAATTCCCTTGGCCAACATGTTCTGAAACCATTTAAATTATAATCTAAGCATCAAGTGAAAATAAAAAACAAAAATAAAACACAAATAGCAAATTTAAATCCACTCAACCTCATGCTACCTGTGTTAGGGGAAAGAACCAGTGCGCCAAATAAATGTGGAAAAACAGCATTTTTTTTCCTGCTTGCCGTAATGTTCCAGCTGTTAAAGGCTGCTTCACAATTGAAGCTGACTTTACTACATTAGGGGTAAAGGGAAAAATGTGTACCCTTCAGTTTTGGTGGAGATCTTACTGGACCGTAGAGAGAGGGAGAGAGAGAGAGAGAGAGAGAGAGAGAAAAGAAGAATTTATCCCCTACTGCTGTTTTCTGTCTTTTTAGAGAGGAGATTTGTATGCATAAATTGGGTAGTTTTTAAGGCAGACTCTCAGGCGTCACGGGGGTGCTGGGAAAAGGCTTGTGTATGCAAGTGTGTGTGTGTGTGTGTGTGTGTGTATGTGTGTGTATGTGTGTGTGTGTAGCCTATTAACCAGAGCTTGTTCCCCACGCGCGCTCCACTCTTTTTGTTACGGCTGTGAAAATCAGAAACATAAGGGCCGAGAGATAATCCGCCATAAAACACGATTTGTTAAGTGCTCACAAATGGTGTGTGGAAAATGATTACTTCCGTTCATTTCGCGCGTTCGCACTTAATTGAGTTATGTGACTTGTTATTGCTAATGAGTAGAGCATGAATGGATCAACAGGTTTCAGACAACCTTTCAAAACATTCCAATGCTCAGGGTTCTACTGTCACGTGGTTCCGTCTCTCGGCAATGAGGGCAGGCGCATAGGCAGGCTTCCATTTTAATACTTTTATTTTATAACAAAAACAGGCACGAGGGCCTGAGAATGGAATACAAACCAAAAAAGCCAACACGACGTACTGTATAACAAAACAAGCAAACCCTGACGGACTGTGGACAGACAACTAAGGTCCAACCGAAAAAGAACTAAATACAAAACTCAAAAGTCCAGGAACCAATCACACCAGTCAGCTGAAACAAATAATGCAAACCAACACAAGACCGGTGTGCTCAGGCATGTCACAATAAGAGTCCCTAAAACTAACACAAAGGAAAAAGATGGCCTCTAGCGGCCTTTTGTTTTTGTCATAGCTTGGCATCCAATCAGAGGGTTAAATAACTGTTAGGATTTCACTTCAGACCCCCCGAAACACACACACTCACACGTTTTTGAAAAACATGACTGCAGTGTGACATCCTGCTCTGCTGTTCACTCTCCTCACCTCTATTATAATAATAATAGTAATAATAATAAAGTTTATTATACGTTGTGCCTTTCTTAAACCCAGGACGCTTTGCAGAGTGACAACAAAACACGAATACAAATAAAGTCACAGCATTGACTACACAACAGCACGACTGGACAGACAGAG
>JBBPCY010017311.1:0-15087 GCA_037974405.1 Brachyalestes nurse
TATTAACCAGTAAACACACACTCTTGCTTATATTTTCATGTATGTGTAAGGCAGCAGAAGTGTTACGCCAGTAGGTGCCACTATTGCACCACACTATGGTTTATGCTTTACTGGCCCTTTTTGGTCCCTCTGTGATTCCATAGGATCCACATTACTTCAATCACGTCTTCTCTGTTGTACCGTGTATATCCTGTGTATACCGTGTATATCCTGTCCCTGCTGGTGTGTGTGTGTGTGTGTGTGTGTTTGTGTGTGTGTTTATATGTGTGTATACATATTTGTATGCACACACACACTTTTTATTTCGACCATGCCTCTACTACATCTCCCATCCCCCCAGTGTTTTCTAGGAAACAAGTTTAGGATATTTTAGGGTTGTTTTGTGCTGCTTTGGCTATTTCTGAATTAAATTACATAGGAGAGCAGCACTGAGTCTGTGTATTGCATATAATGGATTTTTGGGGAAGCATTTTCCTTGCTAAAGCCCTCGTCACGCCTTTAGGGTGTGTGAGTGAGAGAGAGAGGGATGGAGGGAGAGAGGGAGAGTTCAGGTTGAGGAGTCCGTTTGCATTACTGATGAGCTGGAGTCAGACAAGGGCTCTTTTGTAAATGCTTTTTTAATCCAGTTTGTCGGCCACAGTATATAGTCCTGAAACACAGAGGGGCATCACAGCAGCCACCTGCTTTCATTTACCTCTGTCGCCTAGAAGCTAAGAGGGGAAAAATCCAAACTTTTAGTCTTGGAACTGAGAGTTTCCTACAGTCTTGATAAGACGTGCTACACAGTCGCATCATATAAGCCTCACGGTTCCAAAAGTGGCCTCAGGACCTCCACTTTACCTTAATAGAGTAACTCTTCTCCTGCTTCGAAACAAAGTTATCTGCAGGGCCGTCCACAGTGTCTGGGGGACAAAATGTGCCTTGATGTGACCACAGCATGTGCTCAGAAAGTAGTTTTCAGAGTGGTGTTCCTAAATAAAGTTATTTCAGAAGCCTGGTCACTTTCTTTTCTCCCCATTACATCAATCAGTGACTGAAGATCTTGTGCAGATCTTCAGATCTTGCTTACACTTGTACTTTTTTGCTAGGTTGTGCAATAGTCTGAACAGTCTACCATGTGCAATATTGAGCAATGTTCTTATTGGGTGCTGAAACATTATCATTATGTGCAATATCTTATGTGATGTTTTCTAAATGGATACTGAATCGCTTTATTATCTGGATTAGTCTTATATGTGCAATATCATTACTTAGATCAATGTTAATAATAGCAATCTCCACAAAGTGCGATACTGTACTCCAAACCGCCATTTGTGTTGGTAGATTATACTCAACTGTGTTAATTATCTATAGTATTTAAACCCAGGATTTCTGGATGTTGCATAGTTTTTTTTCATAATGACTTTTTTTCTACAGATTTTTTTGAGATTTTATTTAGACCTTATTTTTTCATATTGTTCTTGTCTTGATGCCTCTGTGTGTCTTTCCAGTCATTACATAAGCAATTTCCTCTGGGATCAATAAAGTTTTCTGATTCTTTTGTTTACACCTGTTTATTTAAATATATTTTTTCTGCAATTTTTATTACTTAGTTATAGCCTTTAATTTGCTCTTTAATTTATTGCAAGTATATTGCATGATCCATTGTAAGTATATTGCCTAGTCATTTCAGGGGCACATTTCACAACACATTGTACTTGTATAACCGTGTATGTGACACATAAAGAATCTTGAATCTTGAAAAACTCCAGTGAGAGAGCCACTATTTAATGGTAGTAAATGGAACTAAAATTGTTTGTTACTCCAGTTGCTAGACAGAATTTCCTTTAATTCTGGAAACTTGAAGAAAGTACAACACTAAAAATAGAAAAATAACAGCATGTTCCCATTTTTCTACAGTAAGCAGTAAGGCTGTAATACAACAAACCCATGATTTGGTTTCTATTGCGAGGGGTGAGGTGGGGTGGAGGATAGGTTGGTGCTTAGTGCAAGCAGTACCATTTGAGACATAATTTAGTTTCAAGTCCTCATGTTTACCACAAAATTATGAATCAAAAAACGCTTCGACACCACTGCATTCAGTCTGTACAGAAGACCCCAAAGAATCGCCACAGGCTGAGGCTGAACTGATTCTTCAGCTCCCGGTTCACCATTGTCCAAAACTAAAAACACTCTCCGCCCAGCTGGCCAAAATCGCACAAAAACTCACTCAAAACACAACAAAACTCTTACAAACAAACTCCCCAGCAGTTTTATCACAACCAGCCAGCTTATAGACACTTATAAAGCGACGTGTCATAATTTCCTTTTACATACATTTGAAGAAATTCAGCTTGGACACACACGCCTCCCCAGTGCGTCTCTTCGGACAGTCGCTCCTATTTCCCCTTAAAATTCGTATGTGCTGGACAGTTATCCCCATCAAATGTCCTCAAATATCCTGAAATGTCCTGAATTTGGTCTTCTGTGTGTTTGAGCCTAAAAAATCGACGAGACTCAAATGCACATGAGGTGCTGCAGCGCTTGGCTGACCTGAGAGCAGTCTCTGCTCATTTATAAGCTATTGGTTACTGCCTGAAATTGACGTGAAAGTACACCAGTCATGGTGTAAATAAGGTTTTATTAGATGGTGTACCGCCCACGGGCCGGCCCCCTATCAGTGAAAGACGGGAAGGATAACTCTGAGTTGGAAGGAGTGTGTTGCAATTCTGCCTTCTCACACCCCAACACAGGTTTGTGAATCTGAGTGTCGCGATTTCGGTTTAATATCGCATATCGTTACAGCCCTAGTAAACCGGTTTCGGACAGTAAGAGATGAGCTGAGTGTCTCATTGGTGCTGATGGGCATCACTGATGAATCCAGAAAGTCCAGTAACACTTTACATCACAGGAGTGCTGAAATCGCCGGTGCTGTTCTGTGTTTGTCCGTATAATAATGAGTCGGAATAGGATACTTCCAAAATGTCTGTATTTGTATTTTTTGTATTAGTTGTAAAGTGTACTTTTTATTTTGTCTTGTTGTGATGTATAACTTTTTAATATTCTTTGGCTGCTCTTACCTTTGTACTGTCCACTTTCTGCCATAGCAATGCAAATTTCCCACTCGAGGAACTATTAAAGGTTTATTGTATCTTAAATTTCAGTTTTCCTAACTACACTACACCTCCACCAGGGGGCAGAGTAGCTCCTGTATCTAAAGTTTCTGTCAGAGGTTCTAATGTGTTTATTTCAATGAAACAAACACTTATTTTACACTCACATAGATTTAATGAACTGATATGTCTTCTCCTCCTTAATAAAGAGCTAGATGCAGTTTGAATGGAGAGGTTTTGTGGATGTGTTTATGGTAAAAGGTTTGAGTGACTATTGACGATGTGAGCCATGTAGTTTCAATTTGAAACTAAAGAAGCAAAATTTGGACTCTGATCTTGTCCTTGCTGGTGGATTGCATCTGGGGTTGGTGGGAAATTATGTGAAACTGATTGGAAGATCTTAGGGAAAAGATTTAAATAATGCCTTATCAGATTTGTCCATTGGTACCCAAGCACTAGCAGCCCTGATGATGCATCTTTTTTACAGTTGTTGCACAACCACAGGAACCATCAAAACATCCTTAGGGCTCTGATTTGGACTGATTGTTTTGATTGAGTGCGTTGTGGTTGAATCATGGCCTTCTTTCTCTGTGCAGGTGTTTCTCTAGCCCCTGCCACCCGCTGCCGCCATGTTTAGGAACAGCCTGAAGATGCTGCTGGGGGGCAAGGCCAACAGGAAGAGCCGCAACAGCAGCGGTCAGTGTCCCCTCTCATGCGCCATACAGTGTCATTAATCACTGCTCAGCTGGGGAGGGTCTGCTGGGGGTCTTTTTAGCTGTGTAAAGTTCAATTCAATTCAATTTTATTTATATAGCACTTTTTACAACTAAGTTGTCACAGAGCAGCTTTACTACAGAGTCCAGGTTTGAGCTCCTTTTGAGCCAAAGGTGACCGAGGTGGGGAAAAACTCCCTCAGCTGGAGGAAGAAACCTCAGGGGGAACCAAGACTCAAAAACAGTAACCCATCCTCATCAGGTTGACCCGGAGAGAAAGAAGAGTCTTTATGGGGATAAATAGCAAGAGTAGGCCTTCAAGAACAAGATTATTGAAAGATAGGCCGTCTACGGCTAACAAGAGTTGGAACCACTAAGTGTCCATAGAGGTAAATTTTGTTGGAAGAGTATCTGTAGTCCATAAAACAACAGGAACAGGAGCAACAATCTTTGCTGGAGCTTTAAGTGGCAGTTGCCCCTAACTGGAGGAGGAGCACATGTGGAGTTGTGAGCTGCTGTAACCAGTCAAGGGTATTTTGGCACGGGGCCCCAGCGATTGCAGGCCTGGCAAGGTGGTGACCTGGGGTCCCATGGTGATCAGTCGGACTAGACAAGTGTGTAGCAGTTCCCAGGTTTGGCTCAGGTTTGCTAAACATACTTTTAAATTACCTTGGTGTGATGGAAAACAAGACGCAAAGGCAGTCTAGACAACTCTGAAGACTGACCTGACCTTTCTCTTTGAGCCGAGTGATGAAATGACTAATGTGTAGGTGTTTGTAGAAGATTCCTTCTAATTTCGAAGGACAGCAAATAATTTAAACGATGCAAAAAGACCCGAAGAGCAGCTCTGGTATGTGGTCTAGAGAGAGTCTTCAGACGGAGAGCGTAAAACGTTTAGAATCGCACAGACCTGAAGACCTTTGTCTTAATGATTTTCAGTTAAGATATCAGTGGAATTTTGATTGCTGGGCCATCATAAAATGGTCTATCATAAAATGGATCTCAAAACTGATTTGTAGCACTGGAGTGATGCCAGGCGCCCCAGGCTCTGCCCTTCAAGGGTCCCGCAGAAGGATGGGGAGGCAGCAGGATGGTGGGCACACGAGGGGGATGAGAAATTAAATGATCACAAATCATCTCTGTTGTTTTCGGTGAGGGATACAACTACAGTTTGCGCTTTGCACATGCCTTGCTGTTCATGTTCCCTTGGTGGTCTTTTTGCATGGTGTGTTTAAAAGCTTGCAGAGCAGCGTATCAGGCATTTTTATGCTTTTAAAAAATGCCAAGCAATTTGAAGTTTAAATTCATAACAGTTGTTATTGACAATCATATTTCATTATCATTATATAACAACTATTTTACAACCGCCCAGAGGTGGCAAAACCACTGGAACATTCCTTTGATCCAGCCAGCCGTTGGGATTCGGCTGCGAATGGTTTTGAGGTGTTATTAGCTGGCACAGCGGCTGCAGAGTGGTGGAAGAAAAGCCTCGAGCTCTGACTGTGAAATCTCACACAGACTCAGAGGCACAAGCAGCTCCACTGAGCGCCTGATCCTCCACTAGATTACGTACATTTAGTAGTTTTTTTACGCACCATGCAAAGCAGCCTGAGTCCTGCTTTGCTGATTCATAGTCTTAATACTTACTGAGACAGTGAGGACCACCCACTCAGAGAGAGAGAGGACAATTATTCTGAGGGATGAGGGAGGACCACTCTACCCACCCAAAGAGAAAGAGAGAGAGGGCAGTTATGCTGAGTGATTGGAGAGAGGGAGAACCGCTCTACCCGCCCAGAGAGAGAGGGAAGACAGTTGTGCTTAGCAATGGGGGAGAGGGAGGACCACCCTACCCACCCAGAGAGAGAGAGGACAGTTATACTGAGTGATGGGGGAGAGGGAGGACCACCCTACCCACCCAGAGAGAGAGAAGACAGTTATGCTGAGTGATGGGGAGAGGGAGGACTGTTATGGAAGAGCGGACATTTAGACACTTGTGGTGCTGAGTAGCCTTCATCTTTTTTGCCCACAAACTGTTTGTACAATAAAAGTATAGCATCATAAATAAAAATGGGGATAATTAAAAGTGCAGGTCTTGTTATTTGAATGTTGCAGTGTTTCTTTTTCTTTTTTAACCCCGAACACGGGAAAGAAAGCAGCGAATGAGAAAATGAAACTGGCTCCATGCCTCCTTTTTGGTCGAGTCGTGAGGCGGGCGGGCGCCACGGCCCACAGCAATTAGCCCATTTCACTGAGCTCCCCAAGGCTACTATCTCTCTCGCATACACACATACACACACACACAAACAGAGCTGCTCTCCAGTCGGGCTCTGTCTCACCTCAACACGACTCCTCACGACTCCCTCCAGATTACAGAGGCTGTCTGAAACAAAAGCATCATTTGAGTTGTCATACTATACATGTCATACCACATGTTTGCAGTTATCCTCCTCTCTTCTGTAAAGAATCGTTATCTTTGAAAATATAATCAACATGTCAGTGAAACAGTCAGATGTAATCATAAACTTTACTTTAGTTCATGATGCTACTTTAATAATTAGATTATCATAGTACAATTACTGTTGTAAGTCTTAGCACATCACAACATAAGGCCTCTTATGTCTTATATTGCTGTTTCATCAGGGTGTGGGGCTCATTACTTCTTGGCATTTTTGGGTCGGGATAATGTAAATAAACCCCTCTACTGAACACACGCTTTTACAGGAAGAATCAGTGTGTTTGCTCCGATCATGAGGACACTTTTCATCACTTTCTTAGCAGAACCCTGCCTCGAATTCATGCACTTTACAGACGAAGTTCTTTAAAGGAATAGTTTAGTAAGTCACATCCACTGACCGTGGATCAGTCAGCCGAGACATGTTCGTGTCCAGTTTTTGCTTCTTTAGTTTAGAACTGGAGTTATGAAATGAATCTTAATACACTGCTCCGGGGGAAAAAAGGAGATCACTGCAATTTATTTTTAAATCAGCGTCTCCGAGTATGACTCCGAGTATAATTCCATGCCAGTGTCTGTTAAATTCCTACACAAGCACCTCATTCTGCTTCATGAGGTACTGATTAGGTGATAATAAAAAACACTGCTGTATCATCCAGCAGTGACCAGTTAGATGGCAAAACACTATTAGAAGTATATCAAAGGTAATTATTGCCGTTTTGTTTGAGTGAACAAGAGATTTGTTTTCTTAGAATTATTCAAGGTCTGTATGTGTATCATTTCTCTTATTTTGATGTTTTGTCATTTCCTTTAAAGTTATGCTTTAAAGAACAATATTTTTATTTGAAAATGAGGAGAAATATTGCCAGCAGTTCTTAAAAACAAAGGCAAAGCCGTTCAGTTCAATACGTGCACCTACAAAAGATAAATCCTGAGAAACTGAACATTTTTGCAGCTGTCTCTTATTTTTCCGGAGCTGCAGAAGTCTGTAGTCTCCCAAATCTTATTGTTTGTGAACCCATTCAAACCTCCTCCATCTTCATTTAGGTGGTGCAGATCTGTGGGTGAGGTTTTGGACACACTATGAGTTACTGTGAGCTGTAAAAATGAGCTAAACGCCTGGTCTGTTTTCACAAACCACGTCGAGCAGGAGCGCTACTGTGTCCTAAACCACATCCACCTTAATAAAGATCTGGATGTGGTTTGGGTGGGCTGAGAGAAGTTTTAGAGATGCTTTTTTATTTATTTATTTTTTTTAACAAAAAGGCTGTGAAGCAGCGTCATCCTTGTAGCTTGAGTTTTAACCTAAGTCAGTGCCATTTAATCACCAGACATGTACAATTTTGGATGGAAAAACATTCTAAAATGGAATAATACAAAGCTGAATTTTGGGCGAAGTGACTGGGATCTCACAGAGCCCTGCATGTATTATTAGCACATTGCACAGTGAGACTCATTAACAGTTATTGTTCATGTTTTCTGCACATTTTTGTCCGCTGTTTCTGCTTGCCTGGTGGTCTGTGGGTGGACGGGGTGGGGTAGTCTTGGGTGGGGCAGTGCTGGGAAGGTTACTTAAAATGTATTCCACTACAGATTACAGAAAACACGCTCCAAAATGTAGTTTGTAACATATTCCGTTAAGTTACTCAATGTTAGTAACATATTCTGAATACTTTGGATTAATATCCAAAGTAAAAAATATCCAAAATAAATAAAATATCCAAATATATATAATTAATATATAGTAATTAATATATGCTTTTTACAAAGAAAACATGAATGTAGCAATCACATCCTGCAAATTCTTGTTTGTTTTTCTCTACCAATTGGCTGTTAAGCCCAAATCTCCCTGAACAGACAATATATTTACTGTAGAGGAGCAATAGGTGAATAGGTCTGACTAACAGGAGGCTTATATTAGAGGCTCTTATTGCGTGTTTTGTTTGGGTTTCCAGCAATGCATGGAATTACTGAAATTAGAGAGGGGATAGTCTAACATGGAACAGGAAAATACCGTCGTGTAATCCATTTATTTCAACAAAGTAACTCTATTCTAATTATCACCTATTTCAACTGTAACTGTAGCGGAATACAGTTACTCACAATTTGTATTCTCAATACGTAACGCCGGTACATTTATTCCGTTACTCCCCAACACCGGGTGGCGGAGGTATTTTCGAGATTATTCACACCTTTACTATAACCTCATCCATAGTTGCTGGTGACCTCATCATGGGGGGCTGACCGCTAGAGCCGGGCTGGGTTGTCATTGCCGTTGTCGTGGCAACGGCAGGATGAGGAGAGCATATTTGCTGACCTCTCTGTTGCTTTGTAATCTCTCCTGGCAGCGGCTGTGGCAGTGACATATGAAGTTCTCCCGCTCTGTCGCTCAGTAAAAGTGGTGGAATTTCAGGGTTATGTTCATTTAGTGATCTTGACCCGCGTGGCACCGCTGGGTCGCCACAGTTGAGTTTCACCGCAAAGCTCTCCGGTCTATTTCCGTTCCCTGCTTTCAACACCGCACACGTCCATAACAACACACGCACTTTAACCCTTCACCAGCAATGACAAAGCACTTTATAAATGAATCATATGTGAATATTTAGTGCAGTTTACAGTAATTATTGTACCTTCTAATCATCTGTCTGTCCATCCGTCTTTCTCTTTATTTGTCTGTTCGCCTCTCTGTCTATATCAATTGAGCGGAGTAATAATAATAATAAATAAAACATCTGTCTATTGATCTGTCTATTGACTTTTGTCTGTTTGTCCGTCCATCCATCCAACTATCCGTCTGTGTATCTCATCATTGGTCTATTTGTCCGCCTGCATATCTATGTCTTGTCTATTTTTCTGTCACTTTTTTCTCCTATCTGTCTATATATCTGTCTATCTCTCCATCCAATCACCTGTCTGTCTGTCTTTTTATCTGTCTGTCTTTCTATCTGTCTATGTATGTCTATCAGTCTATCTGTCTATGTGTCTGTTTATCCATCTGGCTATTTCTATCTGTCTGTCTGTCCATCTGATCATCAGTCCTTGTGTCTGTCTGTCTATTTTTATTTATTTATTTCTATATCTATCTGTCTGTCTGTCTGTCTATTTATTTATTTATTTATTTATTTATATATCTGTCTGTCTGTCTGTCTGTCAGGGAGCTTCGCTGAATTGAGTAGAGAGGGTGTGTAGAAAGGCTGTTTTGCAGGGAATAACTATTCTTTACATTTTTGTGTTTTGGTCTTTGATGCTGAGTCAGAACTGAATGCTTGTGTGTCCAGTGCACCAGAACACAGACATGAAGAATATGAAGTTTAGACCAGTTCTGTTCTTTGTGCAAGAGAGAGAGAGAGAGAGCGAGAGAGTGGGCAAAGAGAGTCGGAGAAAGAGTTAGAAAGACAGAAGAGATAGTGAGGAGGGAGTGTGTACACACACAACTGGTGCAGCTCAGACTCCTGAAAGCTCTCCATCTCTCTCTCCTGAAAGCTCGCCTTTCTCTCTGTCTGTCTGTCTGTCTGTCTGTCTCTGTCTGTCTGTCTCTGTCTGTCTGTCTCTGTCTGTCTGTCTGTCTCTGTCTGTCTGTTTGTCTGTCTCTCTGTCTCTCTCTCTGTCTCTCTCTCTCTCTCTCTGTGCTCTTCTCAGTATTGTGACCTGCTGTGGAAACACTGCGGATGTAAGGTCTGTGTGTGGGAGTGGCAAAAACATCACATGTCCACACTGTTCCCCAGACCCTGGATGTGGTTGATGAATGACGTGTTTGGAGTCCAAATTCTGCTTCTATAATCTATGAAACTGTGAGGCTAACGTTGCTAGCCCTAGAAGTCAATAGTCACCCAGAACACAGTGTGACTTAGTGAGCTGTAAAAACGCACTGTACTCTGTAGACGAAAACTGAATTGAGCAGGTGCTCCCTCACATACTCTGTGATTTCCCTTGTTTCCTATAAAAGAAATAAGAGCTAAGCCGAAATATCCTGTTCATATTTGTAGCTCACAGTAAACATATCAGGTGTTTCTCCATTTTTTCCGATTTCTTATGAGACTCAGTATATGTTACTACTCACAGCTTTGTTCTTTTCCTGTGGCTTTTGAGCTCATCCATCATAAACAGAACAGCAGTGCAGCCCAGAGAGGTTGTAATCCAATCTCTCCTGGGATTTACTCAGGATTCCTTGAGTCATACAGATTTCAGGATAAATGTCCAGGCAGTGTTACTGGAGTGTGTAAAGTAGTAATGGCTGGCTCTGTGTTTTTATAACTCATTATGAGTGTAACACTCCTCCTGTCTTTTACAGGATGTTGTTTTGTCTTTTTTCAGTTTTTTCTACTGTTGTTTTTTTACTTAGTTAAGTGGTTCTTGCCATAATGTGGAGTAGAACTGTAGTGGAATAGGATCACTAACTGTGTACCAACCCCACCATCACAACTGATGATCCCAAACACATTAAGAAGGCAAGAACACCGGTTAATTAAACACCATTCCAGGTCGATCCCTCATGTATCTGACTGAAAAAATGCCGAGTGTGCAAAGCTGTCATCAGCTGTCATGTTTTCAATATTAATCTACAGTGCAGCCAATAATAAAAACAAAGGAAATCGATGATTAAGAAGGTGTCTCCAAACCTTCGACTGGTAATGTATGTATTTATGTGCATAGTGGAGATATATATAGATGTAGACATTGTGTATATGTATATATTGAGTGTGTACATATCGAATAACGTCAAGATAATCTGTACAATTAATTTAACATGCAGCTTTGGACCCTACAGGTGTCTCACTGGCCCCGTCTGACATGAATTGTTTCTAGTTGAGGGCCTAGCTAGCTCATCCTATAATCTTCCATTCATTATGCTAAGCTATGCTAAGCTGCTGTAAGCGGTTTGCACACTCCTCAGACTTTAACAAGAGGGGGTGTTGAAAATATTAGGATATTTCCTAAATGCCGAGGGATCACTTTAATGACTTCGGCATTGCATTCTGAGTTGCTCATCATTACGGTGTTTTTGTTTGTTCTTCCCATTTATATCCTTTTATCTTTTTTTCTCCTCTGCTTTTATTATTTCTTTATTCTTCTGTTTATTTTACTTGCTTATGTTTAAAAAAATGAATCCTCCTGACAAATGGGTGAGCTCACTCGGCTACAGATACCACTGCCTAGATACCAATGAGAGAAATGTCCATAAATACTGAGAGAAACAAATAATTACATTCATTTCCAAATGTAACCCTTTTGTTTGCAACCAAAATTTCATAATGGATGATAGTAAAATTAAATACAGTTGAATAATGCTATTTTTTCATGACCCAGAAAGCATGAACCTAAGCATTTTCCAGAAGTTCACCATAATTGAGTGGCTCAGATGTAAACAAAGTAGGTTTAGTCTGAAACACTCGCAGAGTCCAAACTGTTCCCAGAGGTGGTGAATGGAACCAGACAGCTGCCTCTGAAAGCTCCCTTATTGAAAGTTCTTACATAAATTTGTTATGAATGCTCTGCCTGATGCCTGCGACAAAGTTGTGAGAAGCTTTAGGTCTAAAACTAAATCCACTCATGGTGGAGGTGTGCATGCAGGCCGTTGTGAGTAGGGGTTAGAAACTCTAGGTTCTCTAGGTTCTAACCTCACAATTTGATTACCAGTCAAAGGACTGCGATGCCAAGATGAAGCCATTATCGATGCATCTTTTTTCTGTTCAGTATTTCTTTTTTCCTCAGTGAGTACTTGCCATTTATCTGAGCAGTAAGGGACTTTCTGCCAGTGAATACACAAGTTATCATTAGAATAAATGCAAACAAACCAACAAGCATTAAATAATACTAAGATTTTATTTCATTTTATGTAAAAAGTACTTGAAGTTTTGTGAGCCGGTTAGAACACAGGTTCGGTTCCAGATTTCACCTCAATGCCAGGCTTTACATGGATTTGTAGAACTCCTGTTCCTGATTTAATCTAATGAAGTATTGTTTGAGCTGAACCAGGTATTTGAGGAGAACCACAGTGTAACATTGGGGTTCCATGAGGAGAGGTCTGTAAATGACTAAGCAAACACAGAGACAAACATAAGCTCACTGTTTACTGTATTGATATTAAGTATAAGGTAAACTGGCCCCTTATAGTTACGTGTGAACACAGCACAGAACACAGTGTGAACAGTGTGAAATTCTTCCTCTGCATTTAACCCGTTTACCAAGTGAAGCAGGAGCTGCCACCAATGAGCAGTGTGCTGGGACGGTGTCTTGCTCAATGGTACCTCAGTGATGACACTAGCAGTGCTGGGATTCGAACACACAACCTTCTAATTGCAGGGGCAACGCCCTAACCACTAAGCCACCAGCTGCCACATATATTCTAATACTAGCTTTAAAAGCATATACTGCTCAGCCGAACAGGTTTTGAATGTAACGTTCTCAGTTGTCTAAGACTTTTGCATGGTACTGTACTTCGAAAATGTTTTATTAATAAAACAAATGGAAGAGATGTGGCAAGTCAACTGTGGCGCGTCAGCGTTTGCCAGCATATCTCAGCATTGCAAAGAGCAGACTGTGGGGATTGCTGTGTCATTAAAATATGTTTGAGATGCGACATCTTGGCTTCAAAGTGTGCAGCATAGCGCGAAGCCCTGGCTCTCAATGACTGAATACGCAAATCCTTGGCAGTAAAAGTTGCGACAGAGTTTTTAATTTGTTTTGCCCTTTCTGAGTTGGGTGGAAGCTTTGACATTGCTTGCTCAGTGGTCCTCTGGTACCGCACTGGCGCTGAAGCTTTGAATTTGTTTGGTCTGAGCACAGTAATGATGCTTCTACAGACGTACAATCGTAGTTTTGTACTAAACACCAAGCAAAATTGAGGCTTTGGGCAAAGTTTTTCTATCAGAGCCACTTTGTTATTGTGTGGTTTAATTTTTTTAAGTCTTGAGTTTGTCATTTTTCCTTTGCATTGATTAGTTGAAAACTTGTTAGCGATGTTGTGGTAAACCTTCACGTTGCTCACAGTGTTAGAAAACTCCCACTGAAATTTCCTTCAGCCCAAATAAACAGCAGTGCTTGTGCTTAGTCGACTTCCCAGTTGTTCATTTACTTCTCCTTAGTTTTTTTGTGCAAAAAAGGCATTTTTCCAGGTCTGTCTATTGTCATGACACCTTTCAACCAATCAGAAATTAGGGGGAAATTGTGCCAGGGGAAAAGTGCGGTTTTATGTTCATGCCATTGATTGTCCAGGCGCTGCACTTTCCAGTTCCACCTTTTGTGTTCTGTCAACATCAGTTAACATTTAGTAAACCCATTTCTGACATTTGTGAATCTTTTCAGAAATGTCCACGTCCACATTGCAATGCATTTTCCCCCACCCCTAGATGTAAGGCAAAATAGCCCCCAAAGAAAACGAATGTAGGTAAGATTTACTATTTTACCATCATCGACATTCAATATAAACACTCGAAAGACACATTTAGCTTCACTAGGGGTCGATAGTAAATAAAATGGTTTACATTGTGTTGGAGAAATGGGGGTTTCACCCCAGACCCACTCTGAGTTACATACGCTGATTAAATTCACTGAATTATGGGGACATTTTCAAAAATTGGCGGAATTCCTCTTCAGCACTGGTTTCTTTGTTTGTGTTGAGTATTGTCGACAGCCACTTGTCTTCGTCTCTTCCTACAGACTGTCTCTGCTGATTAGTCCCTTATCCTAAACTGTGTTGTGCTAGTACTGAGACTAGGCCTTCAGCATCAGTTGCCATGGTGATGCACCCTCGGAAAAAAGTAGTAAATCCAAATTAGTGAGACGAGCCCCTGCTCGTCCAGCATTTCTCTTCTGAAATCAGGTGTATTAATGAAGAGAAATCCTCCTTTCGCTGCAGTACTGTAAAGGCCTGACGTCGGAACATTGCTCTGAGGATTTGATTGTATTTGAGAGCAAGAACAGGTATCCAGGAAAGCCCTCTAATTACCCAACCTTAAATACTCATGATGGCACATTGGCCTGTTACTCTCACTCTAGGTGGAATTTGTCTTTTCCAGTGTATCCCTTCCACCAGAGCAATCTGTTAAAGAAATACAAGGCTTGCCCTTAAATTAGATCTGAAGTGAAGTCAAAAACAGACAAGACGTCCCAAAACATCCAGAAACAAACAAAAAAACTTTCTATAGCCAGCAGGACAGTAACTGGCTCTAAAGTGTGTGTCCTCTGTGGCTATTTGTCAGAATGACAGAGAAGAAATGGTGACCTTTTCTCTTAAAGCGTTTTAGACTCCACTGCTGGATAAAAGTGGAAACAGCTGAGTGCAGAACTTGGTCCTGCCAGGCTTTTTCTGGAGTTGCACCTGTTTATCACATTAGCATAAACAGTCGTTTCATAAATAGTCCTCATAAATGACCTTGTTTTCATCTGATGATGACCAGTAGTGTGGCACTGAGGGCCGCCAATATCCTGTATAGGGAGGTAGTTAAATTGCCTCATGCTGTTTGTGTTCAAAACATTGGCTAAAATGATCTGGAGGTGATACACATTACGGAATGTGTTTTGTAGCTCGTCATTCTGTGGTTGACCTTAGACTTTTTAAAAAATAATGTCTTGGGTTCACACTGCTGCAAATTTTGAAGGCTGTGTTTGGCTGCCCGTCTCCCTGTTGCTAAGCAACAGCTACCAATAGCCAACTAGATATGCCTTATTCAGCCGGTGGCCATGTTGAATCGAAAACGAGGCTATGAGGAATAGAAGTTGACTATGGCGTATTGTTGTGTACCGAAATGTTATCATTTAGCCGTCAGAATATAGGGAATACGTCATTTCCACAGGACAAAGAACATAAACATGGATTGTGAAAAGTCGA
>JBBPCY010017331.1:0-15086 GCA_037974405.1 Brachyalestes nurse
TTCACCTCGGACAAAAGTAATGGGACACCGGGGCGAGGTGAACGGTTTTCGGGGGTTATTATGGCAAACGAGGGGTCATTGGAAAGAGTGCGAGATGTAAATAAATAATTCCATAAAATGAACATTGTTTATGAGTCACTACACTACAAGCGGCTGGACCTGGAGCTTCTAAGCTTCATGTGGGCTTCAAAAAAATTTCTGGAACAGTTTCTGTCTTGACTGTGTATCAGAAGACTGTATCAAGAGTCCAGCCCTTTACTCTGGAACTGTTTGTTTGACTGTGTGTCTGTAGCAGTGCCGAGTTAAGCCCTTCGCTTTGGAATCGTTTCTGTTTAACTGTGTAGCTAAAGCAGAGCTGCATCCAGCGCTTTGCTCTGGGACTGTTTCTGTTTGGCTGTTTATCAGAAGCTATGCTGTGCTCAGCGTCTCCTTTGTTTGCATTTCCTGCCAAGACTCCTGAAATAAAGCCTCACGAGTATCTCCTGTAAGTGCATCATTTACCTGGGCTAGCCAGCATTATGACAGTGTCTTCAAAATGAAATAAACTGGCAAACTTTAACACTCCTTAAAGCATTTTGGTTGTTTTATAATATGTAAACTGGCCGTTCTAGCTACCTTTACTTATTTAGCCATGTAAATGGCTGAGGTCAATATAATATTCATATTCACTTGACTGACTGGAATATCAAGGAGGTTTTAGCATGATCTAACTATCAAATAAATGTGTGACTTGGGTGGGTGGTACCTGAGAAAAAGCTCCAAGTGCTTCACTAAGGCCTTCAGATTCTTCTCAGGCATGTGCATCTTCCCAAGGATCTCAGGGAGCTTCACTGCAGAAAAATACAACCATGTGAACACATTTTTAGAGAAGGTCAATTTAATCGTCTGCAACATTGCATAGTCTAACGCAGGGGTGTCAAGCTCCAGTCATGGAGGGTCGGTGTCCAGGACAGTTTGATGGTTCTCCTCCTCAAACACATTCACTAAACCTGACAAATAACAGGTGAGGTGATCCCGGTGTTTCTGAGCAGGGAAATCACCAAAACGTGCTGGATCACGACCCTCCAGGACCGGAGTTTCAACACCCCTGGTGTAATATGTGGAGTTTTATACTTGGATTAAGTTTGCTTGTCTTAATTTGGGGTTCTGGAGGCAGTCCTTTGTCTTTAATGAGTGCAAATTTTAGACTAGGTGTAATCTGTGTGATGCAAACTTCCCACTGCATTGCACTTCAGGCCACTAGATATGTATTCTTATCTTCCACGGATATAAGCTTGGATTCTTATCTTACGGACACCGCTATCTCACAAAAACTCCTGATTACTGAACGCCCTTCAAAAGTTGAGGGACACTTTGCTTTCTGGAGAATTTTTCATTTAGGTTAAAATAAACTGACAGCTATTATCTAACACTGTGGGTATAGTTTGCGATTTTCAATGCTTATTTTCAAGGATATATAGGGTAGGTATTTGTCTAAACATGACGGTTTATGAGAGTCCTGAAAGGTTTAAGTTGAGAATGTGGTGTCTGGCCTTTTTACAAAAGGTGCTTTTGACAATGACTCTTCCTTTTGTAGAAATAAATGTATTTGTTACTGAAGTTAAAAAAGGTGTCTGCACATTTTTAACCATCACATTTTGGACAGATGTAGAATAGTGATCTCAGGTCTCTCACCAAAGAGCCGAAGGAGGTGTTGAGAGCCATACAGGTACGACGGCGGTGGAGGCTGATCGCTCAGAGGGTAGTTATCAGGCGTAAGTCTCCAACTGAGGACCTAGAGCATGTGATGGGATTCAGTGTCACTGAGCGTGAACAGATTAACAGATCTACTGCGGCTCAGAATCGGTTAAAAATAGAGCGCGTGCACGGTATTTCACGGCCCTGATGTAAGCAGCTGCAGCATTGTAGGAAGCGTGCTGCTGAAGCTTTTATCCTAAACAGAGCAGAAAGGGGAGCAGGTGTTTGTTGCAGCTGTGACAATAGTCAACAAGGCAAGATGATCAGTGCGATAGTCTCAGTGTATGGCTTCACAATGCGTGAATGAAATACAATCAGAAAACCAAATGACTTAAAACAGAAAATCCACTACTTCATAATCCTGTTGTTGAAAAGCAAACAAAGTCAGGGTGGTTTAATGCACAACTCTGTATTAAATTACCACCTCAAATTACCCTATAATGCTGGTGACAGGAACCATAACTCAAAGTCTAAAATGTAAATGTAACCACTGTACTGGCTATCTAAAACAACCCACACACATTTTTCAGTTCTGATGCGCTAAATGGGCAAAAGTACAAACCTATTATGTATTAATTTCAGGTGTTTCGATCCCTCTGAAGTGTATAAAACCAAGCACACACACACGTACATTAATGGTTTAATTCTCCAGATATTTTAAAAAGCTGGTAGAGTAGGCCAAGCAGATACCCTGTTCAGAGGCTGGAGTAAATAACTCTGGGCAGATGCTGCCCCTTTATTGCTCATGCAGAAGAAAATAAATTCCAACCTCATTCAATTCATTGTTGCGCCGGCTCTCGAGCCCAAAAAAGATGCAACTGCCGTCCTTACTCGGTGTGCGGGGCAGTGGAGATGATGAACCACTGTGGACAGGAGTTCCTGTACAAAGAAAAAAAAAAGGTTCATATATATCACAACACAAAATACACTGTGAGCAAGAAATGCCTGCATATAGTTTCAGTGGACAAAAATTTCACCAATTCCTTACAAGCAACGAATATAAACAGTGCCATCCAGTGGACACATAATGCTGTCTCATTCACAGTTTCTGAAAAAGACTAAAGACATGCAGCGCTGAAGATCAAAGGTATGAGTCGGTTTGGCCTTTCCAACACAGAGCTTCAAACAGGTGACGGGGTATAGAAGGACAGCATACCAGACAATTTCAATTTGCTATACTGCTATAAACGGCAGCTGCAACACACACAAAACCTTGTTAAGACATCATAGCCTGATCTTACAAAATGCATGGCTGACATAACTGATAGTTTGCTGGTTATATTTACAACAAGTGAATTGTGTTGGTCAAGTCTTTACATGGACCTCAGAAGATGATTTGAGACATTTGAGTGCTCATTTGTTCACTGTAACCTTCTGTGTCATTTTTCCAACACTGACAACCAGTTCATCATGCAGTCCTACGGTGCAGCGTTATCAAGCTGAAGGACCAGAATTGAGAAGTCCTTTAACTGTTTTAGTCCCAAGACTTGCCAGTGGAAATATGTATGGTTACATTTGTATACCGACTCATTAATAGCCTGATCTTTGATGACCAGACTAACCAAATTTAACAATATGATTGAATGGTTATAAAAAATAAAGCTGCTTTGCATGGAGTTAACGAAATGGCACTCACTCTTCTCCAGATTGAGGAAGAATTTGGGCAGTGGTGCTGGTGCTTCAGACCCTCTACGTCTGAGTTGTGGTGAAGTGCTGCTGCTGCTGCCACCGCCTTCAAAGGTCCGGTCCCCTCCAGAGGTGTTGCGGGTGGAGCGTCTTAAAGACTGTGCGGTGTCGGAGTCGGGATATGTGCAGCGGCGGCGTTTAGGCGTGGTTGCTGCAGTGATTGGGGCTGTAGAGGTTTCACTCAGAGCAGTCTGGCTGTCTGTGGACTGAGGAGTGGGGGGGTTCAGACTCGGGCTAGGTGAGCGCTCCCGAGGAGTCCTAGGAAAGAATGAGAGGAGTTAAGTGACATGACTTTCAGTTTCACAGGGCTTAGTTCAGTGAATATGCTTAGGTCAACACACTTTTGCATTAAACTGAACTGCACAGGAACCTTAAGCAGACTCGCTTTTGTGGTTTCTGAGCACCGTAAGACACTGTTATTTACAGTTTTGGACTGTTTTAGGCATGTAACATATGAAAAAAATAAAT
Source organism: Brachyalestes nurse (assembly GCA_037974405.1). Lineage (NCBI taxonomy): Eukaryota > Metazoa > Chordata > Actinopteri > Characiformes > Alestidae > Brachyalestes > Brachyalestes nurse. The sequence goes on from JBBPCY010017331.1 coordinate 3,892, forward strand.
AAATTTTTTTTTTTACTGAAAAAAAAAATAATCCTTACTTAATAGAGCATCCTGCACCGTCACTGATTGGCAGAGGGAATTTGGACGAGCTGACCTTCTTGAACTGTGCTTGCTCAGTGGGATACAGGAGGATTATTGGCAAAGTAAAGTCAAAGGTGATCCTCAGGCCATCCACCATCTCCTTACACAGGTCCTCACTATGGATACAGAATATGTGAGATACATTTAGACACTGAGGTTTCCTTTTCTTATCTTTGAAATCCTAGACACACAAAATTACATTTCAAAAAGCCCAGCATATAATATCACTGCATAATACATATTGCTTCACTCACTGACTACATTAGGCCAGTTCTGCGATTGCTATGGGGCAAACAGTGGTGATTGAAAGCCTGTGAACCCTTTAGAATGTTCTATATTTCTGCATAAATATTACATAGAACAATTATATTTTCACACAACTAATAACACTAACAACACTGACACTAACTTTACCTTCAAATTACCTGCTAATCCTAGAGGTTCACAAACAGTTGCCACTCAGATCTGTGGTACTGGATAACCTTCCACAACAAACAAATGACTAAATATAATATTTTTGTCCCATTTGTTTAATTAGATTCTCTATTTAATTTTAGGATGTATCCAACTCATATTCATGCTAAAATACTGAAAATAAAATTTGTTTCACAAAATTGAAAGCACCAGTTTCCTCATTTCTTTCGAGTTCTGGAACTTACTTCTTCTCTGGTGGCACAGTGGCTGGATTCGTGTTGGACTGTACTGTGCACTGACGGTGTCGGTAGCGCTCGTTCGCAGAGAAAGCTGCGTTTATACTGAAGTTCTTCACATAGGACTCCAGAATATTCACTACGTTCATCTGGCTCGGAAGCTTCACCAGCTGGAGACAACAAGAGTCAGCCAAATAAGACTAAAGACTAAATGAAGGCGACCGCTGAAATATCAGACACGGGTTGAACAATTTATGGTTTGTTCATTATCACTGCAATATTGACCTTTACGATATTAATATCCCACTGTTTGTTGTGACCATCTTGACAAGAACCGCTCCAGATGTAACTAATTATTTAGATCAGGCCAGTAATCAACCAGGTCACATTACCGGTTCACAAAAAGTGTCGCAAAAACAATATTTTAACAGATAAGAATATTCATGTGAATTAACTCAGTAAAATCAGCCTAAAATTTGCCTGTAAATGTAAACAGCTAAATGTTCAGAAACAATGTTTCGCAATTTACTTTGTGTGAGTTACTGTGTCAAGCAGTAGCAAGAAAGTATTATAAGCTATAACCTAAAAACCAAATACAACTTAATCACTCAAAGATGAAGCATTATTTACCTAAATTAACATTTTAAGCTACTGCAACAAATACAGTGTGGTATTTTTTTCAGGTGAAAACCTTTAAAGATTGAGTTATCATTTAACACAGCGCCAGAATGAGCTACTAAAAGCTTGATGAACTGAACTGTAAATAAAGTACTCAATATATACTCAATATATGTAACAGAGAACTCGATTATAAGCTGATAATATTCTAGTGGTGTTAGTAATGTATTCTGTAATTATGTAATGTGTTGTTGTGTACCAGGACTATTCAAGGTTTTATTAATACTTTAGCAGGTCTATTGCTCCAAATGCTCCGAACATTTAACATGTTCATAATAATCACAATTTCATTGCCTAGTCCAAGATCAGACCTAGAACAATATTACAATCGGCCATATTTCAAAAAAAGATGATACCAGTCAAACATCAGCTACCATCACAACAAAACAATGTGTTTAAGAATACTAGAAACTACCTTCTTTCTCTTGTTGATGTAGAAACAGTCCTCCTCCAGCTTCTTCTTGAGAACGTCAGGGATGTCTATATTTATAGTGGTTATCTTATCCTCATTATCCCTCTTTGAGTGTGTTTCTTGTTCTTCTCGCTGTGAGGAAGAGCAACGCAAGATGTTTTCTAAAACGCCGAATACTACATGAACATATTTTGAAAAAAAAAAAAACAGTTTCCTTTAAGATTCTGCAAACATTTACAATAAGAAATGGACCAATAGAAACTCAAAATACGAGGAATGAAATAGAATTTTAACATCCGTTAAAAAGTAGTAACTGTTTTCCCTGATGTGTAGTCACCATTTTTAATAGAGAACTCGATTATAAGCTGATAATATACTAGTGGTGTTAGTAATGTATTCTGTAATGTATTGTTTTTGTATCGTCAGTGATAAGTATACGCTGTAAGCAGCTGATCACAGACAATCATTTACCATTTCTTCCAAATCCACAGATGACTCGCTGTCAGTTTTTAAAGACTCTGGGTCGGAATCGTCCTCGTCACTGTCCTCAGATGATGAGATCAAAGCTGGGAGGCAGCAAAGCAAAGGAAACAATGAGTTTAGGACAAGCACTGACCACTCTCAAAGATGAATCTATATCAAAGATGAATGTATATGAGCTGTGTATTTTGAGAGAAAAAACAAACAAAAAAAGACTATGCATGACTATGACTGTTTTACAAATTAGAAACGCTTACAAGGCTCATCGCTCTCCTCCGTCTCCTCTGCAGGTAAGCTCTTAAGCACAGAGTTAACACCTGGCAAACGACAGCGTCGCTTCCGCCATCCCTTCCTCTTCCTGTCGGGAACAACACTTCCACGTTACACAGAGATTCTAGAGTGTGTGATACATTCGTTCTAACCTATGCATGCACTAGGCAAAGGTACTAGTCGTAACACAAAACAAAATGATCCATTATCAATCTTTCCCTAACTCTTAATGCAATTTAAATCCAACAGTGCATTTGAGAAACAGCAGACATTTGCATTAAAAGCATAAAAGAACAATGTGATCCTAAAGAAAATGTTTAATTTAAAAGTGAAAAACTATGACCCATACAGTATAACACATGGCCATATGTAATATGCCGTGCTTTTTTGCATATTTAGCAGTCTGCTGCTAGAAAACAGTATGTCATAATACTGTACTCATTTAGACTTGTACAGTAGCTATTGTTGACTGTACTAAATGCTGTCTTGTGTTTTTCCTGCACTCTCTTTTGTCCTGTCTGCACTTGCAGTTTTGGAATGTTTCTGTACTGTATATGGTTGAAACGAGAACAAAACTTACTGAACTTGACTATGGCATTAAATAACAGCTTGTATTCTCCAACAGTGCCCTATATTTGTGCATTTCATGTTAATAGAGTAACACATACATGCGCCCCAAAGCTTTGCGTGCCAGTTTACGCTGTAATCTGCGATTTTCTCCTGAATCTCTGAGTACATGGTCCTCCGCAGCCCAGCGATCCCAACTGCAAAACAAGCAAAATAGAGAAACCATTTAAAACAGTGGCTCGGTGTCGGCACAAGAAACCACAGCTAACTTTAGCCAACTGGTGGTCCCCACATACATCAGATTAATCTGGCAGTCACTTTTATCCGAAGCAACTTACATTACAAGGAAACACAGTGTGAGAGGAAACCAGAGGAGAGCAAGAAGGAAGAGTAATGCAAGAAAAAAGTGCATTAGAAGAGGAGATACTCTCTTCAGGAGGTTTTTGAAGCTAGAGAGGGATTCTGTTGCTCTGATTGCCTTTGACAGCTCATTCCACCAGCGGGAACCACAAAAGAGAAGAGTCTGGACTGGATTTGCGTCGTGTGCACGGATGCCAGAGCCAGACGATGTTCCGTGGACGAGCGGAGGGAGCAAGCAGGAACATAAGGCTGAATTATAGGGTTAAGGTAGCTGGGTGAAGGCCCAGATGTCACTCTGTGGGCAGAAGTAAGTGGCTTGAACTTGATTCGTGCAGCCATGGGTAGCCAATGTAGGTCAAATACCAGGTGGGGTGACCGTTTGGGTTGGTTTAAGACCAGCCATTTAAAAATTCATAGATTGCTAGCACACATGACAAACCTTTCTAATCCATATAAATTACTTTTACTACATGAACAGTTTTTAATAGAACACAGTGCAGCTCAGGTTGTGTTGTACCAGTACCACATACAAGCTAAGAGCTAACCAAGCAGTAAGGGCCTCTCCTTACCTTCGATTCCAACCATTGAAGTGAATCAGGTACTTTGGATTTCGCTTGCCCTTCTCATCTTTTCCAACTACAATATCGACGACCTACAAATAAAAAGGGGGCTCCATTAAAACACAAATGAGACGTGAAAAACTTCCATAGCCAACTGGGACGGCTCCTAGGACTGCCTGCACTGATTTTTCCCCAAATCCCTGACTAATACCAAAAAAGGTAAAAGTGTTTAACGTTACCCTGTTTTTCTTTTTTTTTTAAACAATCTTCCGATATAATTACTTTATGCGTTAATAAAGAAACAGTAACTACTAACGTTAGATATGTAGAGCATAGTGTTAAGGTTAACTTAAGAGTGCTAACACCGTCTCAGTTAATAAAAACCGTGTGTTAACACGTTCTCAAACACAAATATGAGGGACAAATAACCTTCCGACGTCGACTTTATAAAAAGAGCAGCCTTTCAAAGCTCCAAGGGGTCTGTTACTAGTCGTAGCTCAGATTTTGTAGAGGCTCCTTACTATGTTTAAACACAAAGACGCTGAGACGCAGAGAGCTGCAACCAAGCTGCTTCAGTGACATTAGCTCCCCCAGTTTGTTGGGAGGAGAAATACGCTCTTCGGTGAGGCTGCTTGATAACTTACAAGGCAGACATACATCTAAATAAACAGTTTAATACCCGTTCTGTAAAAAGCGACCCCAAAAGACCTTGAAATTATCTGCAGAAAAGGTTAAATGTCCTATGAATTCACTCTGTGTGCTGTTGTAAACAAAGTTTATTTACTTGTTTACTTGTCTTTCAGCTACCATAGCAACCGACAGTTCTAGGCAAAGTTGTCAAGCTAACTCGAGTAAAAAAAGAGGTTTAAAGTAGCAGTTTACCAGAAAAGCTTTTATATTTCACCCTCAAAACAAATAGCCCACATTTTATAGAGCTAAGAATGTGTTTGTGTTGTTAATTACATGAACTAATGTCAATACTGGGTGTTAGCAGAGAGCAGGAACAGGCCCAGTGTCAGATATGGCGAACTAAAGCTAAGCTTTAGTTCCCTAAGCTTCAGGACCAAAAAAGACACACCCATGAAGGCTTGTTTACCTGTGCAAGTTCCCGAATAACATCCCAACTTTTCCATAACTCGAAATAAACAAGTCTAGCTATGCTGAAATAGGCCTTAGGTGTGTTAAAGTGTGCTAAAATGAAGTCAGCACCCAAACCACATCCACACAGGCTTAAATAATATCTAAATATATTATTTATATATATATATATATCCTCTGCTGCAGCAGTGCAGCCCTATCTGTAAGGAAACGAGCCCCGAATGCCGCCCAGCTCCCTGATATTCTTACAGAGCACCTTGTTTCCAGCATGCACTTGCCTTTGCATCGTACAGCACTTTGGCCTTAGACGGGTCGGGTTCGAAGCAGAGGACTTTCTCTCCTTTTCGGAATTTAAATTTCATTCCCCGAGAGTTCATTTGTTCATCATGGCGCTGTGGAGAGGAGGTGATGGTGGACCCCCCGCTCCTTAACCCGTTCCCCTCCAGATCACTCTCCAGCTCGAAAACAGCCAGTCGGGAGCAGAGAGAGCTCACATCCAGGAGAAAAACGAAAACGCAAATAACGCACCCAAACGGGACCCCGGGGCCGCCGTAGGCGTAACTGACGTCACGGCGAGGAGCGGGAAGATGGTGTTAGAATGTAAACAACAGAGGAATGTAAACAAACAAACAAAAAATACAAATAAATCTTTAAAAACAACCATTAATAATGGGAGTCAATCATTACAAAACACACATAGGAAGCACGAGATGCTAATAATGTCTATTGTGGCTGCAAATACTACATTTATACTTTTGTTTATTTATATTTGTATTCTTTTATTCATATGAACTCCGTGAAAGTAAAAAAACAATATTTATTGATAGAAGTAATTCATTACAAACTCCTGGGAAGCAGAAGATGTCAATTATATATGTAGTTTTAAATTTGTATTAACTCCATACAAGTAAATATAAATATAAAAAAACAACGATCATGAATAGAAGTAAGTAATTAAAAACATCTGAGGGATGCCAATATGGTGGCTACAAGTGTAATATTTCTATTTATGTATATTTGTTTATTTGTATTGTTTTATTCATATGAACCCAGTACACACACACACACACACACACACAAACACACACACATATATATATTTAGGGCTGCACGATTTGGGAAAAAATACACATTGCAATTATTGAGATCAATATTGCGAGATATGCGATTGCGATATGATAAAGCGCACTTGCTTGTCTATCAATGAAAAGTCGCATACAAATTACTAATAGTGAAATGTTTAATTTCAAAGTGAAACATACAAACTACTTTTAACAACTTGAAATGCTCAGTGCTTTCAAAATACAATATTCAACAAAATTAAATAATCACAAAAAACTATTTACATTACTGCAAATGTTATTTTCCTAACACTGCAGTTTTTTACAACAATGCTGGATTTTGACATCAATATTTCTAAAGCTTGTGACCTAAAAGGGGTTAAAGATAGAGACTTACTGTAAATTAGAAAAAGGTTGGGTATGACCCAAAGTTTATGTGGGGTATTTATTAATAGAAGTAATTAATTATAAACACCTGGAACACAGGAGGTGCCTGTCTACTGTGGCTATCAATACTATATTTAGATTTTTCTTTTTTTATATATTTTATTTGTATTTTTTATTTATATATGTTTACTTGTATTGAGTTCATAAGATATGATAAGATAATATAAGAAAACCCGTTATTGGTCCCACAGGTGGGAAATTTGCATTGTTACAGCAGTAAAGTGGTCAGAACAAGAGAAGAAAGTAGAAGCAGCAAATGAAAATAACCAATAGAATAGAACAGAACTATACACTGTACACTGTATAAAATATAAACATATAAATATAGAAGATGTTGCACACAGTAATGTTATACCAGAAATAATTAGCATGAGAAATATTGCACATGAGAGAACCAAACCACACTTTCATTCCATGGTGTGTGGATGTGTGTGTAAATTAATAATGGGCTTTTTAAAATTATAATTATGTGAGTCCATTAGAATGGCATTTTTGTCTTCACTGTGCTTACCAAATTATAAAAGTGACATTTTTTGTTTTGTTTGTAATGAGAATGTACTGTACACATGTAATTATATATTGTATATGTACAGCATTTAGGTATTATTGTTCCAGTGAGAAAACCACCCCGAAGCACTATGTAACAGAGCTTTTCATCCACCAGAGGCCACACTACCCACATTCTTGGTCATTTACATTTGCTGCATGCCACTATATCCCAACTCAAAAATGATTGGCACCTTTGAGATAAGTATCATGTGAAGTCTCCTATATTTAGATTTTAGTGAGGACTTTCTGATAAGTAAAATCACATTTTAATTTAATCTCAGAAGGACTTTGTGCTATTCCTGCTTACAGAGCCATTCTGTATCTGCATTACTTCTCCATGTTTCATGCTGTGAACTTTTTCAGGTGTGTGCACACAGACTGGTAAGACTAGTAAAATAATACATTATACATTTTCTAATCAGTCTGTAGCCGAAGTGTTTTGTTCTGTTTATTTTACTGTGTGTTTTCAGGTGTGTGTAATGTTACAGGCTGATCTTCTCTGCAGTGATTTAAAGTGTAATTGTCCTGATACTGGGCAGGGTTGCCACAAATCCTCTGACAACAACGGTAGAATAATGGTACAAAATGGTGAATAAATATGACTATGTTCATTATGCAAGTCCACAAGTATTTTAGAACTGCATTTAGTATGAATGCTTGCATCTCAGAGCAGTCTCGAACTTACAAGCACATTACTCAGCTGCAGAGCTGCACTTTTTCATCCACAATAATTCAAGGGATGTGAAAAGACCTGATGACTACTAAGCACTGAACTAAAAACAAGAATGAAAAATATGTTTCTGATGCTATTTCCCTGTTGGGACTGTCACAGCCACACATAGGCCTACCAACTGCTGTACAAGAAAACAAACTAAAGCCTGGACTGGGGTTTCAGTTCACAGATTGACGCACAGAACCCTTAACAAGGGAAGAAATTTGTCAGATTGTTTTTAATGGGACTGTCTTATATATGTGTATATACAACCATGGAAAAAATAAGAGACTTTTTACCTTCTGTTCACTGTTTGTACAATTTGTGGCTGTGTGTGTGTGTGTGTGTGTGTGTGTAAAATCCACAGGCTGCTATTCTTTTCTGAACTATTGCAGTATGAGCTGTGTAAAAAATAAGAAACGCCTCCATGTGTGTTGTGAGTGCAGTAGTGTTTGTAGAGCTGCTTTTCTATGTGCTGTATTCCAACAGCTTCACTCCTGATTCAGTTTCTGATGGATGAAACAGAGTCACACATGCACACACTCTGCTCTTAATGTCACTATTTTAACTGTTGCAATTGTAAAATAATGTAAGAGTGAGAGCAGGCATGGGAGCAGACATCCATGTTTCTTTTCTTTATTTACTTAAGGTCAAAAACCAAAACAAAGGGCACGAGGGCCAAAACAAAACAAAAGGAATTAAGCGAACTCACAGTACACAAGCAAAGATGATGGTTTCTCTAACATACCTAAGGTGATGGTGAGCGGTGATTGTGAGAGGTGGACCGACAACCCAGGTTGGTTCCAAAGAAACTGAAATACAAAAACCCAAACCCCATACACCAATCAGAAAACACATAATATTACTCCCTGAGTACACTGGCAGCTGGAACTAATAATTAACTGAAACTTAAACCCGGTGTACTCAGGATTACACAACAAAAGATCCCAAACTCAAAATGCCCAAAACACACAAAACCCCAACTTAAACCCACAGCGACCCCATGTGGCCGCTGACGAGACCTGACAGTTTAACTTTTCCAAGATATAATAAATTATTTATATGTATGTTTTCTCTAAACACTTTTTTGTTTGGAATTTTGAATCAAGTGTGATCAATAGTATATAAAACAGTGACGTGCACATTTTACACACTCCCACACATTACAAAAGCAATAATCAGAAAAGAAAACAATGCAGCCTCTTATTGTTTTCCATGGCTGTATACAGCATGCTGGTATTGTTGTTCCAGTGTGAAAAAAGCCCCATAGCACTACATAACCAAGCTTTTCATCCACTAGAGGTCACACTGTCCTCATTCTTTATCATTTACATTTGCTGCATGTCACTAGTTTGCCTGTTTTGCTTGTCACAGCCGCTCACAGGGCTACCCACTACTGCATATGTAAACAATGTAAAGCCTGGACTGGGGTTTCAGTTCACAGATTGAAACACAGAACTCTGATTGAACCCTTAACATGGGAAGAAATCCAAATATTTTTTTCTCAGACTGTGATTGCTGTAACTATTGCCTGGAGCCTATTAATGAAAATGAAGTGACATTCTCACATCACTTAGAAGTTTTCCAAAGACCATATACAAAATCCACCTTTTACCAATACCAATAAACAAAGATATCTTTCTTTTAAGCCTTCAAGTATTGTCATCTTTTCAAGTTCCATTTAGTTTCTGGAGCATACACTGACATAAATAAGAGCATTTGACTCAAAGGTCCCCTGAATAGCCCATCATGACACACCCTGTTAGATGCCAGAGCACCTCTTTCAATACAATCTGTTTTGTATCTCAGGTTCTAAAAGCGGGTGGTTCCGTGTGTTTCTCATTAAATATGTTTAGTCAGCTTTAAAGCGGCACGTTCCTTTCTAAATTTAGAAACCCTTTGGCATGACTTCAATTTGTCCCAGCCATAGACACAGAGGAATGGAGAAAGCAACGTTTGGAAAAGCAGGGGAGAGAATACCCTCTGCCCCACACTGTCTCATTTTAACACTCTCAGTTCATAAGTTCACCCTGACTCTAAGTATGCAGTCTGTCTCTGACTGGGCTCACTGATATGGACAGAATACCAGCATTGCAATTCTTGTGCAGTTCTTTAAAATGCAAAAACGAATAAATAACACAGGCCAACAGGTCAAAATAATCGGAGATAGGTTTATGTGTGTTTTTCATGCTGATTTCAAATCTGTGATTAGTTTTTCTCTAGCACTACAGTTTTTGTGATGAAGCTGGTTATATATTGCATGATAGTTGGTATAATTAGCATATAATAATCATATGCTAAGCGTTTTTGAAGAAACAGTGGTAGCTGACTGACACTGATCATTATATCTATGCCACAGTGTGCGCCTGTCTGACTTCACACTGAAAATATTGAAACAGTTACTTGATTGGTGCCTGTGGTTTAATAAAAACCGCATCTAAGTCTATTGCAAATCTAATATTACTCATAATTCAAAAAAGTTGATGTGACTGAAAAACACTGAAAGCAGATCTGAAATCAGCATGAACAACTGGTTTAGAAAAGTGTGTTGTGGTTTCTGATGATGACTAAATTTTTTTTTTTTACCTGTGTAATGAAAGAAGATTGGTTGGCACTGTTTAGACCAGAACACACACAGTACACTGCCCATTCATGTGTGTGGTTTTATCAACCAAAAACAATATATATTATTTCATAATTCCAATTTTAACACCTCTTAATGCCTTAAAACTGAAAAGGCTGCTTTGATATTGTGCCTTTAACACTGACATATAACTTCTCTTCTATCTGACTATCTACACTGAGTTGTGTTTTATTTAAGAACCAGCCTGAGTAGAAACACTCCTTATAACTTGAATGAATGAGCATGAATGAGCATGTGTGTAGGAAGAATAGGCAGATGTACACAATATGAACAAAAGTATTGGGACACCCGGCCATTACATCGGCAGGGACTTTAATGACATTGCATTCTGATACATAAACTTTAATATGGAGTTAGACTTTGCAGTTATAGCAGCTTCCACTTTTCTTGGAAGGCTTTCCACAAGATTTTGTGGAGTTTATATGGGGAATTTGTGCCCATTCATTCTGTAGAGCATTTATGAGGCCAGACACTGATGTTGGATTAGAAGGTCTGGCTCACAATCTCCATTCCAGTTCATCCCAATGGTGCTGGATGGGATTGAGTTCTGGGCTCTGTGTGGCCAGTCAAGTTCTTCCACACTGAACTCATCCAGCCATGTCTTTATGGAGCTTGCTTTGTGCACT